>CM023451.1:82904501-83007915 GCA_013339765.2 Haemaphysalis longicornis
CTGACCCACTCCACTCTCTTCTTGTTTCCTTAATGTTTAACACCTATCATCTTGCGTTCCCTTGCTCGCTGAGTAGTCCCCAATGTAAGCTGAACCCTTTTGGGAGCCTCCAAGTTTCGGCCCCGTAGGTGAGTACGAGTAATATGCAGCTATCATACACTTTCTTCTTCACGGACAATGGTTGGCCGCAATCTAATATATGTGAATGCCTGCCGAATGCTCTGCTCCCCTTGTGCGGAGTGTAATCCTGCAATCTGGGGTACACTAAATCCAAATAGTACGTGTAATTTTAAAGCGTTTGTATAAGTCATTTTGATGTTTTTTTCTCCACCTTAGGTTCATACAAATGCGCAGGATTTCCAGAAAACACGGTGAACGTTTCTCATGATCCTAGAATAAGCTTTCGAAAACTTTTGTGTAGGTACGAGCCCGCATCCCCTGTACAAACCTCAAAATTAGAGTAAGTGGTTTATGTACAGCTGTGTTTTTGTTAACAGCGTGGAAAGATCGACGAATTTGCTTCACTGAGATGTACGCCTCGAGCGCTGCCTGTAGGTGCGCGAATAAAATCCCCCTAGCGGCCCGTTTCGAAAGCAGCCGCGGGAGCCTCTGGCCCGTTCCTCGCTGTCGCCGCTGCTCTTGCAGCACGTTCACGGCTGGTATCTACCTTTTGTAAGCATTGGGAATACATATTTGTGCGGAGCCATCACTCTGCTTGCAACTGTGGTGTATTTAGAAGAGTGCAAAGGTCTCTGACGCGCTCTTAGAATGGTACGTTCGATCTGTATAAGCCTCAGGTGTCACACGCCGGCGTGCGTCTGAAGTGCGGCACAGGCCGGCGTCGCGGAACCTGCATATGAATGAAGCGCATTGTAATTCCACTGCCCCGAAATATACTAACAGTGCCTCAGTAAGCAGCGTTTCCTGAGATGATCTTGCTACGGCTATACAGTATGACCAAAACCGGTTTTGTGCGTGTGTGCTTACATAATCTAGCGGAGCACTCATACCTGACAGCACTCCAGTTGCGCCTGCCAGTATCATACTGCAGATATTTATTACTACCCTGGACAAGCCAATGTGGTTTAAATTGGCCAACACGGTACGACAGAAGTACGATGGATAATGCAAAGTTGTACTTGGGGATCAGCACGCGACAAAAAAAAATGATCCTGGATCGTCTTGTCCTGAGCGCCCGCATTCATTCATCATCGGCTATGTACCCTTCGCAAGCAACACGGCGACGCGTTTAAAGAGTAAGCCGATTAGGCTGCGTCCACTGCTAACCTCTTTTTCGAAACATCGGCATATGATGCAGAGAGCCTGCAGAAACTATCAAAAACTAAAATTGAAGGGCCTTATGTAACACACACTTCCAACGACACCATTTATCGTGTCTGAACTGCCTACCCTGTACTTTAAAAATGCGCCCCCAAGTGGTCGTTGATGTCGAAAAACCTAGGGGAAGTGAACGTGTAGCTTGTGTGCGTGATTGCCTAAACGTTCATTTGTTGATTCCGTTCCGCATTTAGATACAACAATAGTTAAGCGTCCCCCTCCTCTACCCCATCCCCTGCGAAATAACAGGGCATTTCGCATCTTGTTGGACCTGGTTAGACCTACCTGGTTTAACGGTCCCACACCCGCCATGTTGGAATTAGTTCAGAGTTTGCCACCAGACTACGCCACCCACCCGTGGCGGACGAAAATACCGGCACAGGCTTTCCGGGCGCGATGTTCCCCGTACCGGCGTCCCCTCCCCTCCGCCTGCGATTTGCGAGGGGAGACGCTCCTTTTGTCCGAACCTGAACCATGACCAACCGATTCTGTTCGCCGCTGTGCACGGTTGCTGGATTGGCCCTGCCTTCTTTCTCGCCGCGAGTTGCTCGGCGCTCGGCTTCCGAAATCGCGCTGAAGAGCTTTTGCTCTGTACACGCGCGTAGCACAAATAAAACAAAATAATCAACTAAACGTTTCACTGTTGTTGGGGTGAAACGTTGGACGAATGAGCAATACGTATGTCGCCAAGATTGCCAGCGCACATTACTAAAAGAGCAGAAAGAAAGCTCGGTGTAAAGGAATGAAGAAAGAGATACTGTGAAAATTATCGGCGTCTCTTGATATATTTCAGGTGGTTTTTCTCAATGAACCGCCGCTAAATCGTCGGCATGGGCCGTGCATATTTCCTTCTATCCTCGTCTTTCCCGCTGTGCAATAATGTCCTCTGTGTTGATGTCATGGCAACTTTAGCCGGAATCAGAACACCTTTGGACCCTAGTATGGGTTGCAAGCTAAGTCTGGCACAAAAGTTTTTTTTATCGTATACATACATAATACTGCAAATATAATAGACTGCGCCATATGCGCAAGTATCAGATGGCCTGTCTTCTATTCTTGCCTTCCGGCACCAAACGTAATTCATCATGCATGTTCAAGATAGAGGTCAAAAGATGCCGAAAGCATTTTGTCCGGTCAAAGGATGCGACAGGTGCGCTGTTGAATTTATCCTGGTGCTACTGTTCGAAATTTTTTTTCCGACATCACATGTCTTTGTGGCATCCCACGTGATCGCCTCGAAAATATAACCAACATCTCACTGCGGCAGTCAACATTTCGTAGAACCTTTCAGCCCACATGCTTTGCACTGCAATCACGGCTTTACACCGGATGAAACTGAGCATAGCACGCCGAGTCAGAGGAAATATTTATTTAGCTTCCAACATAAATATTGCAGCTGGTGGTATGAGAGGGGGAGGGGGGGGGGGGCGAAGTGCGAAGACCATATCAGCTTCAGCATATACGTCGCTCAGCGGCTTCAGCTCCCACAGGCAAGCGCAGGAGATCGCAGGAAATTGCTTTTCAACCCACCCTTGCTTCCCGGTGGGAGTTGGCCGTGGCCGAACTCCGCTGTAAAAAAGGAAAAAAAGAATGGGTGACATATGTGCACGCTATGAGCAAAAACAAATGATCTATAAGAAGAGCCAAGCTAACCTGCAATGGGGCAGTGATGCTAGTGCAATAGCAAAACGCGCGTTATAAAATATCACGGGAATGTTTCGTCAATACAATGGGGTGTTCTCGGGACTAATTTTGATTATTTATAACTACGCTTGAAATAATCATGCCGGATGCGGCCAGCAAAACGAAATGGTGAAATGGCGGTCAGGACACTTAGTTCAGCTATAAAAATATGTTTTCTACGTACTAAGGAAGTTTATGCATACCTGAAGGGGAAAAAGGATATAGAAGTGAAATTGAAAAAAAATCACTAGGTAAAGGATAAAATAAACAGACAAATTTCGAGTCTACGTGCTTTTGCAACGGAAATTGAGTCCTAAATGTATGGTCGGTGTGAAATTACGTATGAACAGATTGCGAAATAATCGAGTTCTTTTGAAAGCAGTGCAGCTGATACTTATCCGTTTTTCTTTTTTTTGCTGAGAAGAGGAGGAGGGTGTGTTCAGGCGCCGATCACGTCCCTCAGCACCATTGTCACACGACCCATCGCCTCTTCGTTCCAGTGCACCATGTCCAGCCGCCGGTCCGACCCCATCCGCCTGTAAATGTGTCAGTGTTGATTACACTACAACCAATGTAGCCGGGACAGCTTACCGCTCGTACAGGCAATAGCGGACACGACGTCTGCCCAGCACAAAGAGGCGATGGATTTCAACAGCAACAACTCCGTCTGCGTGAAAGTAGCGCAACGAACAGGTTATTCTCTGCCGCAAACTGTCGTAAAGAGAGACATAGTACCCATAGTCAGCCCGAGGATCCACGCGTTCACGGCATTCAGAATTCGCCAGTGGGAGCTGGACCGCGCAGCGCGGGCCACCGGCGGCAGCGTCATGACGACAACACCACATCCGCGTCCGAGTAACAGCGCCAATACGACCTCCAAATCCGCAATCAATTGGTACGCGTCGTCCATGGTTCTGGCCTGTGAAAAAAAGAATGAAAATGGCAGTGTTGATGCAGAAATTCTGAGCATACCCTTAGCTCAGAGGCAGAATTGCATCTGTTGTGCATACCAGGCGCAGGTCGTTGGTGCCGATCATCAGGACGACCCTGGGCTCCATGTGGCGGAGGTTTCTCAGGCAACTAATCAGCCTCCGCGCACGGCAACCCGGTACAAGCGTTGGGCTCTCTGGGTGCGAAAGAAAATTCAGGCGGTCAGCAACACGCAAAGCTTACACACTTATTAGAGATTTTTAGCATAGCGGCTCCCGTACGCTACGCTAGGTTTAGCGGGTAGCGGGACCCTACTGCGCATGCGCGCGCGGAGAGGGCAAAGAGATCCCCCTTCACCCGAACAAATTCGTCGCAGTCTCAGCAAGGCATGGGCTCCCGCTCCGCGGAAGGAATGCGCACATTCGTTCCGCACCTCGCCCCGCGCGCGCATGCGCAGTCGGGACCCGCTAAACTTAGCGTAGCGTACGGGAGCCGCTATGCTAAACTCTCTATTAGCAGCTCAGCTTTGTAGCCGAGTGATAGAGCTGCCACCAGTCTCACCTATTGCGCGACGAGGCAAGCCTGAAGTTTGCACCGCCAGCCTCGTCAGCATGCTGTCGCCGACTAGCTGGTGCCCCCACAGCGCCGCAGGGGAGTTGGTGAACATCTGCGAGCAAACATCACAGACTGTGTAAGTTCGGCCGAACAACGAGAATGCGCTCCTGCCCCAACCCCATTCAGTAAAAGCGACCGATGCCATTAGATTTTGCACCGTGAACTCGGTTGTCTTTGTTTGAAAAGCCACGCGTACTTGCCATCAACAAAAAAGGAGTAAGACGAAACTGTCAGCGCTGTGCCGTCGTCCCCTTTTCTTTTGTCCTTGTGTTCCTTGTGCTGGTTTTCATGATGAATATGAAGAAACTGTGTTTCGCCGTAAGTCTGCACTGCATTACTGGAATGTGTTCAACTACAACCTACATAGGTACTGACTGCTCAGTTACACCCCAAGAGCCTCAAGATAACGCGTGGAAGGCCTCATTTGCAAATATGCTACAAAATCTGTCCGGCATTTGTACACATTTTAGCTAGAAATGAGAAAATATTGCTGATAAGCTTGCTTACCGTTGCCGCACGATCTCCGTCAGTCCGCTGAGAAGACAGCAATAACCCCTGGTATAGGTGACCAGCTATCGACAGCGTAAACCACGTGATTGTTCCCTCTCTCTGCCGCAGTTGAGGATGGTGCGCTGTCATGCTAGGGGAGAGGGGTTTAGTGACGATCCGGAGAGTGAAAACACATTCCATGGTGAGGACAGGTCGGGAATATACAAAACACGTGATTCGCCATCAAAGGCCACCGTTCCCTCCTGTCTCCTATCTTCCCCCTCCCCCTTCCGTTCTCCCATAAGCAGTACTTGGAAGAGATGACTAAAGCAAACGTTGGGCTAGCTGGGTACACATGACACCTTGGGAAACCGCGCGAAAACGTGGACGGAGAGAAGGCAAACAGACACGTCTGTCTTCGCCTTCTCTTCGTCCACGTTTTCGCGCGGTTTCCTAAGGTGTCATGGGAGAGATATTTTTTCACTTTCGCTTTTGCTGGATTCATTGGTGCGGGACCCATTTTTAGCAAACCGCACTCTACAGATGTACGGGTAAAACTAGCAAGCGCTATGGGACGAGCGATTACCGGCAGCTGACATTTTTTCCAAGAGCCAGAAGACACATAGACTGAGCGGATAAAGATAAATAGAAAGCGACGGCTGCCAGCGTTGACATTCCACCGAAGTTGCCTTTCTCACACTAAAAAAAAATTAATAAAAATAGAAAAATCGCCGTGTTTTTTTTTTTCTTCTTTCATGTGGTTTGTGTCCTACGAATGTGCAAACGGTAGAGAAATCGGCGTTCGCGTATTTTTACCTGCTCTGAGACTGAATTGAAGGATCGAACGGCTTGTGTAACCATGACAAAATACAGCTTGTTTTGATCAAGAAAAAGAACACAAAGAATAATAAATTTCAATTTGGCATAACGCTTTGCTTAGAACAATTGCACATTTGCATATTTTTGAGGAAGCAATGTTTTCTCCATCAGCATTACCCCATTTTCATGTTCTAGTCCACTTGTATGTCATCTCAAATAGGCGCATCTTGAGATGTGGCAGCTATTATAACCGCAACGGGGTCCGGACAGTTTTATCGAACCCCGTTTTATCGAACGCCTTTTTATCGATGGACGATTTATCGAAGCCGTTTTATCGAAAATGTTTTTCTCAACCACCTGCAACCAAATTTATTTGGTTGCGGATGGTTTGAAGTTTGCAGTAATCATGAATGGTGAACCAACCCGCCAATCCAGGCAAATCGATACCTTATCTCAAAATTCGCCCAGGCAAACCTTCTCATTTGTAACAAGGCTTTCTCTTTCTCGCTGTTTACACAGATGATGAACAAATAGAATAATATGAAAGAAAGCTAGCACTTTTTCCTCTGGCAAAAGCAAGCGGAGTGTGGAGATAGATGGCCGTGGACGCGGAGCGTGTACCTTTTACGCGGGACCCGGACACTTCCGTGTACGGACTATTCGGTGCCATTTATATTTTTGTGATGGGTATAAATTTGTCTCCACAAATCCTTTGATTCTGTTCTTCGCGTTTCCGTTGATTTCGTTCTCGTTCATGGCGTTTTTTGTTCTGTTCACAGTAAGTCACTATACGGCAGGTTGCTTCGTTTTTACCTCTGTTCATCACTTTGCACCTCAGCATGTCACGGGTTTTCGGTCCACACGCTTCCATGTTATAGATTTATTATGATTATTATTTTTGTGAGGCCACCTGTCTTTTCTTTTTTTACCAGTGAAATCTCTATTCACGGTGCTGTCGCTGCCCTACACCTGTGTCAGGCTGAACTTCCAAAGGCAGCTGGCTATCCCTCTTGTTCTTGTGTTCCTCTCCCTTGCTTCTGGTTCCACTTATCCTAACCTTTCAACAGGATGTTGGTGCTGGAGGA
The DNA here is from genome assembly GCA_013339765.2 of Haemaphysalis longicornis. NCBI lineage: Eukaryota > Metazoa > Arthropoda > Arachnida > Ixodida > Ixodidae > Haemaphysalis > Haemaphysalis longicornis. Next base: position 82,911,461 of record CM023451.1, read on the forward strand.
GTGAACTAACTTGCTTCCAGAAACTTGCTTCCGCCGGGTGAAACGAATCGGCCAAGATTGAGGGTCGGACTCTTGGCGACACGCGACGATGTTTTCTTGTTTTATTTTTATTTGGCGGGGGGAAGGTAAATATACGCTGCTGTTAGGTTGTATGGGGGTTGTTTTCCACGGCGGTTTTCCACTTGCTCATTCATCAGCAACACCCTCGACGTATGCACGGCGGCAATGTTGGCTTCTCTGTCGACGCCAGAACATGCTGCTCAGAATTATTATACATATAAAAAAAAAGATCGAAACACGCGACACCATCAACTAAAGCCTTTCTGCGTTTGTTTGGCCTGCTTGCACTATGTAGTTTCTCTCTTGGTCGGAAGGCAGAATACTAACCCATTAGCGGGAACACCGAACAGATTTTTTTTTTTTTCATTTTCAAATGCGATTATAACTACTTATAAGCTCCCGTTTCGAGTCAGTGCTCACCCTTGTTGCGTTCTTCCTTAGCTCGTGCGTGGTAGCTCATACCAGAAGCTGCGTACAGCATTGTGGAGGCTACATCGTTGTGAACAGTCCGCCTAATGCACCGTGAAGGGGGCTTAGGGCCAGGTGGAACCGCCAGGCCCCTGCGGCTTTCCTTCACGGTGAGTTAGGCGCACGCAGCTTCTTGTATGAACTCTAGGCAGGACACCGCGAGTCAACACGGTAAACAGTGTTTTTTTTTACTTCAAGAAAAAAGAATTCTCGCTGCACATAAATTGGAGAAAAGCTGAACCTGCCGAGCCTACAAGCACCCCCCACCCTCCCTTCCACAATACCGTAGCGAATTCACCTCCGCAACCCACGACACCCCCCTCCCTATCTGAGGAAGTCCCTCTGAATGGGAGCCTGGTCGCGGCTCTTTGTAGTTGTTTGCTGATGGCGTTTTGAAAGTGTTTGAGAGGAGAAGGATGACTTTATTTGAAAAAGGAGGCCAAGCGGCCCTGTTGTGGGATCTGGGAATATGGGCAGGGGAAGATGGTTCGAATAAAGCGTTGTTATGGCACTTCGATTGTTCACTTCAGCACAATATGTCTGTGGTACCATAGCTATGAGAATAGCTATGGCATATAGCGAATTGTTTGGGCCGCTCGGCGTTCTTCCTTCCACTTTCTACAGGGTTGCCTTTTATTCAAAAAGAAAAAAAAACACTGTATAGGAAGACTGCTACGTCGTAGCTTCACTCTCCAGGTAGAAATCAAAGCCTAAATTTAGGAAAGTATTGTTGTATTTTATGTTGATACCGTTGTTCAGAGTTTATTTTACCGAGCATATATACACTCGCGGAGAAGCTAATTTCCAATTTCCATTTTGTTTTGAATGAATCGTTTCATTGAACAAGACAACTGATAGTATCTCCTAAACAGCTTGTTGACATTGCCACATCGATGTGGGTGGGGGGGCTTTTCTATTTTAGATGCGAAGCATCTCTTGCTCGGGTCTATGCCCCGCGGCGTCGGCGTCCGCACTCTACTATAAAAAAAATACTTAGGCCATGCCCGGTTTCGAACCCACGACTCTCTGGCCGCAACGGGAGGTACGCGGTGCTCTACGGCGCTCTGCGGCCGTGGCGGCTCAGTGGACGGGGCCGGGCTTTCCCGTTTCACCTTGTAGTGAGTAAGATCTAATTAGTCGTGGTGCAAGGGACGCGTGTGGGACTGGACGGGCATACCCTAGCATAGGTTCAAATCGTGCACCTAACCTTAGTTTTCGTAACATTTATTTTCTTTGCGCAAACGTTTTTACCACCACCAGTGGCGTAGCCAGGGGGGGGGGGAGGTTTGGGGGGTTCAAACCCCCAGAAATTTTTATTGCTGGATGTTTTCTTGTCTTTCAAATGTGTTAAAATGTAATGTTGAATGTTGTCCTGTAAAAACTACCAATTATATATATATATATATATATATATATATATATATATATATATATATATATATATATATATATACACACACGCATTAGGGTTGGGACGCAACCCCCCCCCCCCCCGAAATAAATTTCTGGCTACGCCACTGACCACCACCATCGGCTATTTATGGTGCCATCACCCAGTCACCAAATTTTCCAGAGATTGCATTCGATCTGACAGGAATGAGCTAATCAGTAATTATATTGCATGTGCTCGGCTGAATGAAAATTTTCCGTCCAGCAACGGGGTCATTACAGCGCCAAGATCATTGCATAATTTTGCTCTGCCAACAAAGTTAGATGCCACCTTTCCCAGCAAACTGAGGTCACACGTTTTGAGGTCACACGTGAGGTCGAACTGCAACAGTACAGGCACTGACACAGCTGTTTATTGGAGACAAAACTTCCAACGCCGCTGCCTCCATACAAACTTTGCTGCGCTTGGAATGTGAATAAAAAAAAGAAAGCTGGCATACTCGGATGCAGGAGGCAGAGATTCACCAAAGCTGCTGCGAAGGAACTTTTATTGACCCTTGAAATACTCTCGGCTATGTAATGTTACAATAAGTTCATCAGAAGAAAGATGTGCTTGCCAATCAACGCGCAATGGTACACAAATTTCTTCACTTGCTTGAAATGAACAAGGTTACTGAACATGCAAACTACATGAAGGTTTTGCACGAAATAGGAACCAGTTTCGTTGACAATGGCTTTCGACTGGTAAATGTTCCTCTCGCGGTTGCATGTTGTTTCCTGGCATACCGAACTCAGCTGCTTTTCCTGAAAACTTTGCAAAACAAAAATTAACAAGCAAGGGTAACAACAAAGGCCTTTATTTGCACTAAGCAAAAGTCATGAGCCCTACAGAGGCACACAAACTGGCAAAAGACCTTTGTATCTTACAGCAAGCTGAAAAGACAAAAATATAACATAATGGTTATCAAATACAGGGATGGGACAACAGGGTGAGAAAGACTGAAATGAAGTATATAATAGTTTCTAAAGCGTAATTGGCTCTCTGGCTGTGTTCATTGAAATGGCCTTCCGTGCATGGCAACACAAATTGTGGCTGCTGGATGGAGCGGCTGCTGCGTAGTTGAAGGGGTTCAGTACGCTTCGCCGGCCCTTTCTCTGGTTTAGGTTAAGCAGTCAGTTGGATTCTCAATAAGTCAGTTTATCTGTTGTGTACTAACGTGTGCAAGATTACGGGAAGTGGCACGGCTCAAAGCAAGGAGTCTATCGAAAACAATGCGGTGCCAGACTTGGCAGTGGCTTGTGCTTGAGTGTGAAGTGCAGTGCGTGCATCTTAGTGAAGTAATCCTTTGGACTCTCTAATGTTATAAAACGTTCGGTTGGTGCTGTTGTCGACAGCAAGCTCGCGAGCCTCTGGAATCGAGCGATCGACATTTCAGAAGTAGGTTGCTGTGTACGCTGCGTCCCCGTGAAGTGTTCAGGCATCTGCGCCTGATAGTAGAACTGGTTGCACAAGTAGTAATAATTGATGTATGTGAAGTGATATTGACAAAAGTGAAGTGGCTAAACATAGCAACGTCACTCAAATTACGAATGGGGTGACCGTGTGCTTCGGGGATTGAAATGGTGCAACGGCCGCCACCTCACTTTGGGCAACTTTGCCCTGGCTCCACATTTGATCGTACAAGGTATTCAGAGATTGCAAAAATAATTTCAGCATTGAAATGGTGAAAAAAAAACACCATTGTAGCGTTTCCCACTTTTAAAATTTTTACGCTATTTTACATTGTATTGCATACAGCCTCAATAATGTTTACAAAGTTTGCAAGATGGTAGTGCAGATCATTCCTTGTGATACTCTCAAACACTTTCTCTAGACGTTATCTCAGTGTTCTGAACACTCCAAACTAATTAAAAATGGGTCTACCCCCGCAACGTCGCTACAAATTTTATTTTCAGAGCCCTGTGACGACATAATAAATGTCGCCACTTCTCCGAAACAAAGGTTCTTCTGCTCCAAAATTGAAATATTGCTGTTCCAAAGTGCTCCCAAATCTGTTTGGGCTGTCTCAACCCTAAAATAGCAAAGTCGTGTTTTTGAGCACATAAAAATTATAAGCTGCTCTCGACAAAAGAAACAAGGAAAGTTTAAAAACAAAGGCAAACATATCCTGAAGGGCGACGTCATTGTATACAGAACACCTTATGCCAGTTACTCAAAAAGAAGTGTATACCACCGTTGGTCCGAGCTGCTACCTCTCACCGAGTCTGGTGAACAGCGGGCCATGCCTGCTGACAATGCTGAGGTTCCACATTTCCGGGTCCAGCTTCCACTGCAAAACGTAATCTAGAAATACACATAACGGCAAGGCTGCTCTGCAATAGACAACCAGGAAAGCGACATAATGGGTTGAAGGAAGTTGAAAGCGATAACGAATACTTGTTGCAGGTTAAACCGGTTACTTTGCTGTACGGGGCATTGCCTCGACGGGAACTGTTCAAGGTATGTATTTTCACTGCAGTAACTGTGTGGTTCCCACCTATTGAAGATACTACTTGGTGTCAGAGAAGGCAGGTAATGCTTGCAGGTGAGGGCACCGTCTTGAGTCTAGTTGGTCTGACTACTGGTCGTTTAGTGCGTTCTTGCTTCAGGAGCATACGCGTCAATAGTAGCGGTTACACAGTTCTGACTGGATGAACCAGCTACTGCCTGCCAGTGAGGGCACCGTCTTGGCTCTAGTTGGTCTGACTACTGGTCGTTTAGTGCGTTCTTGCTTCAGGAGCATACAGCGTCAATAGTAGCGGTTACACAGTTCTGACTGGATGAACCAGCTACTGCCTGCCAGTGAGGGCACCGTCTTGGCTCTAGTTGGTCTGACTACTGGTCGTTTAGTGCGTTCTTGCTTCAGGAGCATACACGTCAATAGTAGCGGTTACACAGTTCTGACTGGATGAACCAGCTACTGCCTGCCAGTGAGGGCACCGTCTTGGCTCTAGTTGGTCTGACTACTGGTCGTTTAGTGCGTTCTTGCTTCAGGAGCATACACGTCAATAGTAGCGGTTACACAGTTCTGACTGGATGAACCAGCTACTGCCTGCCAGTGAGGGCACCGTCTTGGCTCTAGTTGGTCTGACTACTGGTCGTTTAGTGCGTTCTTGCTTCAGGAGCATACACGTCAATAGTAGCGGTTACACAGTTCTGACTGGATGAACCAGCTACTGCCTGCCAGTGAGGGCACCGTCTTGGCTCTAGTTGGTCTGACTACTGGTCGTTTAGTGCGTTCTTGCTTCAGGAGCATACACGTCAATAGTAGCGGTTACACAGTTCTGACTGGATGAACCAGCTACTGCCTGCCAGTGAGGGCACCGTCTTGGCTCTAGTTGGTCTGACTACTGGTCGTTTAGTGCGTTCTTTGCTTCAGGAGCATACACGTCAATAGTAGCGGTTACACAGTTCTGACTGGATGAACCAGCTACTGCCTGCCAGTGAGGGCACCGTCTTGGCTCTAGTTGGTCTGACTACTGGTCGTTTAGTGCGTTCTTGCTTCAGGAGCATACACGTCAATAGTAGCGGTTACACAGTTCTGACTGGATGAACCAGCTACTGCCTGCCAGTGAGGGCACCGTCTTGGCTCTAGTTGGTCTGACTACTTGTCGTTTAGTGCGTTCTTGCTTCAGGAGCATACACGTCAATAGTAGCGGTTACACAGTTCAGACTGGATGAACCAGCTACTGCCTGCCAGTGAGGGCACCGTCTTGGCTCTAGTTGGTCTGACTACTGGTCGTTTAGTGTGTTCTTGCTTCAGGAGCATACGCGTCAATAGTAGCGGTTACACAGTTCTGACTGGATGAACCAGCTACTGCCTGCCAGTGAGGGCACCGTCTTGGCTCTAGTTGGTCTGACTATGGTCGTTTAGTGCGTTCTTGCTTCAGGAGCATACACGTCAATAGTAGCGGTTACACAGTTCTGACTGGATGAACCAGCTACTGCATGAATGAGCACTGTGCGTCCTCAATACCTTCTGAAAGCCGCGCATACTTACCTTTTTTCGGCTTTGCTGCCTTTGCATGGTTCACCCTGGCCTCAATGGCAAGCCTGTTCCAGTATGGGCGTCGCACGTCCATGGAGCGAGCAAGGCGGGAGTCTACAATTTCTGGAAGAATACAGTCTGTGTAGAATCGCAGCAGGAATGGCTCCATTTTTGTTGCCCAGAAAATGTCATCCCGAAGTACCTCTTGCACATGTATTCCCTTGGTTGTGTACACCACGAAGTCGCAGATATTCCTTCTGGTGACATGAAGCTGTCCCTGGACTTGGTAAAAATACTTGTGCGATCGTTGGAGCACAGGATCACCATCTTTCTCCTTTTTGTCTGCAAACTTTCGTGCTGCTTCCATAGGTTCATCTCCCTTTGAAGTTAATGGGCATTTGACCTCTACAATTCGGTCCTTGCCAACTACACCATCTGGTGATGCCGCCAGGAATCCATGCTCAAGATCAACGAACAGCCCACATGGCTGAACATCTCTTTTCGTTTCTGCTGCGTATAGCTGGATTGCAACACTCTCATGCTGCTTCCCGTGCTCTGTGGCAGCATTTGTGAAGCTCCTTGGATGAAGGAGGGTCTTGACCAATGCGTCACATGGTGTGGAGTCTTTCCTTACGCATACCGCATGGAAATTCGAAGCTGTTAGGCGCAGCCTTCTGTGCTCGAACCAATTTGGATTGTCGGCCTGCCCACGAGTTTGGGCCTCGATTTGTTCACAGGCTTCCTCATCTACACGGAGCTCATTCAGTTGCCTTTCAACTTTTTCAGCAAACTCTTCAGGCGGTATGTCTGGCTTCATACAATTTGCCCCATAGTGAGGTGATGAAGTACTAGCAGCACTAATCTTCTGCTGATGCTGGCTGTCAAAAAGGCGCCTTTTTCGTGGCAATCTTTGGTTTCTGTCAGCCACTTTTTTGCTTGCATACTTCTTGTAGACAGCACCAGGGCTATTGGAAGTTATAGCTTTGCTGGTTTTTGCGTGCCACTGAGGTCCCAGCTGGAAGCTTAGCCCAGCAACTTGGCAGCGATGCTCGTAAGAGCCTTTCTGGCACCGGTTGATCTGCTTTCCACCAGAAAACTTTGCAACAAGAGACATGAGGGCTTCAGCAAGGTTGCTTGTGTCATCTGTTATGAGACGGGCCGCTTTTTCAGAAATACTGTTGGCTGCCGTCATTATCTTTGTTCTGAGCATGGCAGGGAGCTTCTCGAATAAGTTTTCACCTTTTGTGCCATCACAAAAGTAACTCTTGCAGCCGTCATGGCAGCCAAACACATGTTTGGGACCATTTCTCAAGTCAGCGGCCAATTCTCGAGCAAGCTGCCTTTCATTACTTGGATGCTCTCGCAATACTTCGGCGTAGTGACTGACAGCCTTGCGTGCACCGTTCTTGATGCGCTTTATTCTCGGGCCCGACAGCATGGGCCGGCCGCCTTTGCTTTCCTTAGCGATGGCATAGAGGCGGGAAGTGTAGCACTTGACCACATGGTTCGCACACTCGTGCTTCTGAACAAAACGACCGTAGTCAACCTTTGACTGAATCTGGTGGTATACAGACGAATCCCCATCGCCTATAAAGGTGCGATACTCAACTTCGTGCATCTCCTTGCTTCGCTGGAATCCCTCAACAAGGACATCTGCCTCCATGGCTCCTGAGCTTTGATCCCAGTTCTTGTAGCAGGTGTGCTTTTTTGCCTCAACATTTTTCCTCGCGTAGAACGCACAAGTGCTGCACAGCTTGTTTCTCACACCCAAGTAGAGGAGCTTTTTTGTGCGCTTACCTATGATGACGGCCACACCAGAATTTGCAGAATACCTGTGGCCGTGGCTCCTGTGGGACCAGCCACCATCAACCACCACTGTAATCTTTGGGGTGCAGCCATCCTCGCAGAAATCGCCAGCTGCTTCCGCCAGCCTCTTTTCCTCTTTTCCAGCTTCTAACATTTGTCCCAGGAGCACAGCTTTCCATTGCTGAAAAATCAAACGTAGTGGAAAATGTGACTGTTCGCTACAGGTTAAAACGTATTTTGTCAGTTTTATACATGTGCTACACGGCCATTTAAAAGTCCTAACGCAACGTCTATCGAAATTTCCCATTGCTACGCTATAGTGCACCTGCAATCCAGTCGAGCCATTTGTCATTTGAATGTGTCCGTGTAGCACGGACCTTGTGAGTGACAATATAAATTCTATTTTGCCTAGAGCATGGAAGAGAATCCTGGCCTTGCATTTGAGGCAATAAGGCAATTTGAAATTGAGTTTTTCCTGTTTGCATGCACAGCCCATTGCAAATAAGGCTCCATAGCAGTGCGGAAAATTGAATGAGTTAGTAAGAATGAAGTCTCAAGCCATAGCATAAAAACAGCAATTATGGCTTGCTATCTCCTGTTGTTTCATGGCAACATGCCGTAAACCACGAGAGCAGGCTATCGAAAGCTGAAAAAATAAATTATTTGGTCAGTTATAACATGAAGGAACCCCATAAGAATGGGAATGGCACATAAGCAACACATTCCTAAATGGTTCTATTCAAAGTCACTGCAAACTGCCACACAAAGTGGAAACACCATGCAACAGAAGCTACCCTGCAGCCTACCTAGTCAGTGGGCACATTTGTCACCTAGTTCAGGAACGCGTGCAAATATAAGGTGCATTACGAAATTGAGATCAGAAAGTTGTCTTACATTTGTGCAAATACGGTATATAAAATGGAATTATCTGCATAAAAATGTTGCGACAATATTACTCTAGAGCTACTTGCTTCAGCCGCAGAAAATTGAACCAGTCAACTAAATGGTTCAAGCTTCCCTCAGAAAGGATCCCCATTGTACATTCTCCCTACAGCAAAAAATCATTACTAGAAATTAAAGTGTGGCCTGTCTTATTATCATGATTTTATGCAGCACATTCATAATTGCGGTCTCGTTCACAGACCAACAGTAACTTGGCGATGCTCAGGTGTCATTATATCAAGGGTCTGTTTGATTTGGCAGAAGTGGGCCATGGTAGTGATTTTCATTTCTTTTATATGCGTTTCTGCTTCAGTTTGAAGAACTGACAAGAGCTGAGGTCTTCGCAAGTTTTCGACACATTGTAAATCACCCACTGGTTCTAACTGAACGTAAGCGAACGTAACAAGAATTGGCCCAACAAATATTTGGAATCATTAGGTAGACAAAAACACTGGACAGAGAGGGCAGAAACAAAACCTGGAAACATGCCAAAGCACTTGCCTTTCCAAGTGCCTCCTCTCGACGCAGGAACGTTTTTTTGCACATGACAGGAATTTCCATGACAGACAGTGCCTCCTCCAAATGTGAATGCCCAGACCCGATACTCGTGAACGCCCAGACAGTAGCATCGTTTACTCCAAGAGCTGCCTTCTCTGCGAGAGGGGTGGGCTCTGCAACAGGGTCGGTAGTGACTTTTGTAACCTCATGGCAACCGCTACACTGGAATTTAAACTCCGACCAAAGGCCAATCCTTCGTTCCTCTTCAAACTCAAAGTGTCCTCCACCAGGAAAAGGGCACCGGTGTTCGCCAAGCTCTTGAGCAGCCTTCATGAAGTGGCCCACAGACACAACTCTTCTTCCACACACGCCTCCATTCTGTGCTGTCGGGACACTGACGTCCCTCTCAAAGGAAAGCTCTGGCAAAAGCTCCTGAATTCCAAGGCCGTCCCAGTAGTCAGCCATAGCTTCATGACTTGACGCAGACTGAGGTGATCTGCAATCAGCCGTGATGGTTGCAGTGTTGGTGTTCATCAGAGGCACTGCTTTGTGCATATTTTCAGCACGTTTTCTGTAAAACACAATGTCTCTTTACTACATGTGCACCAGCAAAATGTATAGCAAGAAAAAACAAAATGTCAGGAAACATATAAATGTGCAAATACGCGCTAGTGATGTGTGCATAGTTCCTAAAAAGTGGGAGTCATAAACCATGTGACACTCCTGCACTTTCTAACTATTCGTGGGGTGCTTGCCTCTGGAGATGAGCAATTACAAAGGACATAGTGTGAAAACACCTATAACTGCTCTTGTATACTGATAGCGTCTGCCTCAGGATGGTAGAAGCATATGCAGCTATTGACTCTTCCAGCCAGCTACAGAATGACACCAAGGCAATTGAACAAATTACATAACGAGAACTAGCAGGAGTTCGTACTGCCCACAGTTGGTTTGAGCGCATTTTTTAGTGGGTAAATATGCGGCAAGCTGTAATAATTCTACCACCTACATGTTGGTGTATCGGTTTTTTTTTTTGCTCATGTATCCCAACATAACCCACAAAGAAGGGCCTCAAATTGACATAAAACCCCAGACGCAACCCCATAATTGGGCAGAAAACCTGTATCGCCTAGTTCCCAGATAAAGAAAGGAGGAGCTTATGGATAAGGTGAACAAAAGAGCACTACAAAAAAGGCATTGTCTAGCGTTCCGTCCAGACGGAACGATAAGGAATGCTAATGTTGCGGAACGGCAGCTGTCACTAAAGTTCTGTTCAGGAGGAACGCAACTCTCCGTGAGAGCAATCTGTTGATTTTTATCCAACCGAACACACCGCTTCCTCACACCGCCAGGGTCGTTGTTAATTAGTAATCACTATTTAGTAATTATAAATGGTCGGACTACCTCTAGCTAAGTACGGAAGGAACTCCAAGCTGCTACCCCAAGCCTGCTTGGCAACATGAACAGAAAACAGTCTTTCTTGATATTTATGCAAAGGCAAAACCGCTTGTTTTAAAGTTGATTCATCAAAGGCAAAACCGCTTGAAAGTTAAAGTTGATTCATCAAAAGTAAACGGTTACAAAAAAATTTACAGACTAGCTTTGTGCAGCCATAGTCACTTATAATAATTACAGATTATCGGACGTAACCCTAGCGTTGGCTGCGTCGGCCTTGGCTTCAGTGAGCCGTAGCGGTTCAGCCGGTTGGGTAAAACCAAAATCGACTGCTCTAGCCAACTGAGTTGTAAGGCGGGCGTGAAGTATAGTTATTACAAAAGTTCTAAATGCGTCAAAAAAAAAAAAACAGAGCTCGGCAAGATTTCAACACCCAACTACAACGTCCGTAAGCAGAGGCATAAGTACGACTATTTCACAACGCGTAGCTTTTACGGGTACGGCAGGAGCGAGTACGGCTATTTCACGACGCCTAGATGTTACGGCTACGGCAGCGACGACGGAGAGTTTTCAGGGCACGCCGGGGCGCGCGCCGGCGAGCGAGCCAGGTTAGTTCACGACGGGTAGGGGGGGGATTTCACGACGCCAGCGAGACGCCAACCATATATGGCTACCTTCTGCATTTTTACGGCCAGGCATTGGTGGCCGGGCCACATGCAATGGGAAGGGGCCGCGAATAAAAGTGCAAGCGGTGGCAGCAAGCGGTGGCTAGGCTCCGAATAACAAACCACCTAGAGCTTTTAGCATTGAAAGGTAAAACTAGCAGCCCCACGCCGGTCAAAATCGTGGTAAGAACTAAGCGCGCTGTTTCACATCCCCAACACATGCGAACCCTCATGCGGACCCTCATATTCCGCCAGAACACAACAAAGGCTGAACAGAAATAACACTCGCAGCGCGTTAGCGCGAGATTGCGTGCAATGAACACAAAAAGAAAATCCTTACTTGCATGAGGAAGCTGCGGCCGCTCTCGCTTGCGCTCGGCGACTTTGTGATGCATTTTTACGCCTTATCAAACGTTTGGGCGTTTTACGGGTGTTACCCATCGCAGATCACAAAATGTCGCACCGCTGTACTCCACCGGACAACGGCGGTGCAGAATGCCCAGAGATACCGAGCAAATTTGCTACCACGGAAGTTCGCACAGACCGCACGGCGTGGCGACAAAAACTGAACGAGTATCGGCAGTATCGGGTATCGGGTATCGGCACCACGACAAAGAAGAGGCGAAAAGTCTGGGGAGCCTGAATGTACCGCCTTGAGGCTCCCTCGAATAGTGCGTTTGGCCGCGCCATCGGTAGCAGAAAGCTGAAACGTAACAAAGTAGCTTTACAGTTTCGACACTGATGGCGCCACATAAAACTGCAACGTTGTTATTGCTGTAAAATTGTCGCTACAGGAATTAAAAAGGGTTAATTGTACATTTACTTGGTAATGTTATAAAGATATGACATCGACGTATATTCCATGTAACGCACTTTTTGGAGTTCCGTGTGTGTACGTAAATAGGCGCGTTTGAGCGCTTCGGCCGGCGTGATGAAAATCAGCCAATTTCAGTAACAGTTTATACGTGTTCTATTTATCACAGCGCAAACATTGAACGTAACTAAGTAAAGGAGGTCTTCAAGTTTGATGTGTGAAAATATTGAAACTTCGTCTTCAGCAGCAACGCAGAAAAGTTACCCCAGAAAACCCATGTGTACGTGTAAACTGCCTTATGTAGACCAAAATAACTTTAAAAGCCGCTGAACGAAATTCAGCGAAATTTCGGCAGTATACAAATACATATGCTGGCAACGCGCACACGAAAACACATTGCTCTGCATTAATCCATGTAAAAGTTTAGCGCGAGTGAAGTTGCGCTATTTTAGCTATTTTCAAACGGCCGTATAACAAAATCTATTCGCTGAAACGGAACTTCCAAACGTAACTCACTGCATAGACATCTATTCTATGCACATACCAAACTACATGTAATTACGTCGCATAGTTTTCTCAAATTCTTACACCGCCCGAAGCAAAAAAAGCAAAAATACAATTTTTCTCTCTTGCAAATTGTCTTCTCCTTCTAAAGCCAAATTAGCTGGAATAGACCGGTAAGCGAGTTCGGAATCTAGAAGACTTCTGCTTTCTAATGATACATTAGCCATGAATGTGGTGCCAACTGGGGCGCAACAGCGCCTACGCAAACATCGTCCAAAACCGGCAGCGCGGGCCGATCGAGTGGGACCGCCACCTTAAGACGAACATCTTTAGCATTTCCGAAGCTACACTGGGTTTTTTATTGCCGTGCGAGCTATTCCATTTCATCCCTACTTTGAGGCAGTTTATTACAAACGTTAGTGACCTTTTCTTCGTTCTTGCTATAAGGGGAGAGTGTGTACATATATAACAAGGCAGAGCCTCGCACTATGCTTAAAAATTGCGCGTTGCTTATATTCCCATGAAAGACACGAATGGTTGTCAGGTGTTGGGTAATCGCCCTTCCGAGACAGTTTTTTTTCCGACTTACGTATTAGAAACGAAGCCGCATACCTTGTACGTGCTGCAAGACGAACCCAACCTCCAAATCTGCCAGTATAAGCTTTAAACGAGGCCACAATAGAAGTCACTTGTGCTTGAAGGGTTAGGAGGTGACAGTGGTGATATGCGCTGCTGTCGCTGACGCCCGTCAGAGCGGTCAGGAAGCTTTTAGAACCGAATTCCCGGATAGCTTCCGTTGGCGTTCGAGTGCTCTGCCAAGCCGCAGCTGCTTTTCCGAAGTGCCGTAAACGTACTATTTGCTTACAGGCGTGACGATAACAAGTTCTTTAGTGCGCGGAAAGGCAAAAAGAAGCGACAGAGAACCAAAAGACCGCATAGGCCCCTATCAGCCGAGCAGCTCTGATGGCGGAGATGCCGCGAAGAAGCGGCGGCAGGCGGTGCAGCGATCGCGAAGCTCGAGGCGTATACTCAGCGACGGCGAAAACGTATGTAATGAAAATGTAAATCGTTACCTAAACCGCAGAACGTGTAAGAGCAGCAAAAATTTATTTCGTGTTGGCTATTTTGGTTGAACCATGTTGTTGTGTTTAACCTGCTGTTTGCTCACAACTTTAGGGCTGTGAATTGACGTAATTGGTCCTATTATTCTGGTCTTCACAAAGTATTGTCTTATTCAGCCTATTTCTTAAAAAGCTGAAGACACTTTTGAGAGATTTCTACGAACAAGTTTTAGTATCATATCTAAGCCGGTAACTTTACTGTCCTCAGCGGCATCTAAAAGTTCACATCAATATTGCCGCGAACCATACATTGGGTTTGTTTATTTTGTGTTTTGCTTTTACCGCCCGGCTGCGCCGGTCTGCGTTATCTCTGCACCAGGGAAAGCGCGTGTTCCATTCTTTCTTTTTGTGCCGCATGTGTTATCTGTTGTGATAGGGAGAGCATTCCGATCTAACGTGAACAGCCCAGAATAAATCTTCTTGGATCTACTATGTTCTCGATGCGAATCGACGTTTCGAGAACCACGCGCGCCGAAATATAAAAAGCCTGCAGTGCGGACGCCGGGGCATTCGATTCGACGACACTCGCCTGTGCCAGTCACTTTGTTGACCGCTGCTTCGCCGCCTCTGTATTCTTTTGAGTTGTTAGGGGAGCACAAGTTCGCTCCAATAAACGTGTTTCTGATTCAAGACAACTGCATCGTCCTTGTCTTCGTGACAATATGTTAAATAATTCACTATGCAAACAACGCAATTTAAACAATTTTTATACAAGCCCTATGCCACGAAAAATAAAGGATATCAAAAGTTTAGGTTGTTTCTACGATGCGGATTTGTATAGGTGCCGATTAGGTCGTAACTCAGTTGGTCGGATGGTTGCTCAGTCATTCATGGCAGAACGGCTTTTTAGTTGTACTTTTTTGAAAATTAGCACCAAATATATGAGAGGAAAACTACCAATTGTGCAGATGCGACTTGCACTTTCCGGTAAAATCTTCGTAAAATGTAAATAAAATACCCAAAACTTGGAAACTTTTCTCAATAATTGAGTTCGAAATTTTACTGGTGCGGGTAAACATCACGAAACAAAAATGACGAAAGCACACACAGGCGCCTTGCCAGTAGGAAGCATGTTATAAATCTGAAAGGCACTCAGACAAAGCTTCCGGTGAATTCTTGGGGAAATCACGAAGTGAAACATATGGCGCCTGGGGCATGCTTTGTGGCCTTTCACTTTGAAAAGTTTGTTGAAGACGTGTAGCCGCACAGACAGTGACACCTTGAGTACCAAGATAGTTTAAATACCGACAACGTTAATGTCATCGCGTTACAAGGGCGAAGAAAAACACGAGAGAAAAAGTAAGGAGTAAGATTTCAATAAGAGGCCGCAAATGCACCAGTAAATGCCTGCATGAATACTTTTAAGCATGCGTATTAGAAGGCGACCTACATAACACTTTTAGACGTCTTATCTAAGCACTACTCAGGTAGGCTAATCCTTCACCAGAAACGCGAAACGTTCCCGACCAGAAAGGATGTTCGACAGGGAGATACCACCTCGTCGAAAGCGTTCATAGCGCGTCTGGAGGAGCTATTTGGGAAGCTAATCTGGGATGACGCCAAATTACTGATAAACGGGGAATACTTGCGCCATTCAGGTTTGCAGATGGCGTACTCTTGCTCACTGAGTTAGCAGACCACCTGCAGAAAGGCTTCAGCAACTGCAGTCAGAAAGCTTGGCCGTGGATAAAAATAAGTATGAATAAATATTGGGTAGTGATAAATAAACATGCCCAAAGCACGCCCTCATTAGCTTAAGAAGCACAACACTGGCACCAGGAGAAGAGTATAGCTACCTCGGACACGCTTTCAGGGCTGACCCAATCCAAGACGAAGGCATTCGGCGCAGAATAGGCTTGAGGTGGCCTCAGGCAAGCATTCCCAAATTATGAAAAGTTAGCTGCATCTGTCACTTAAACTCATAGTAAACAATCAATGCGTGGTGCCGGTGATGGCGTAAGCGCCTTACTAAAAACATCAAAAACGATAACTCGGATCAACGATCCATGGAACGACAGATGATAGAGGTAACGCCTAGGGATAGGAAAATAGCTTCCTGGATCAGGGGGGAAACTGGACTGAAGGAAACGGAAGATTTCATAGTTCAAATTGATAATTATTGGACCACCACAGTAATAGAGTGGATACCGGGAAAAGGGGTATAGAAGAAGGGGAGGGCCAATATATTAAATAGAGAGATGAATTAATGAAGTTCCAAAGGAAAAAATGGACACGAGCAGCGCCTGACCGGAGAGGGTGAAGTTCAAAGGGGGGTGGGGGGTGGCGGTGGGGGGCTTTGGTCATGCAGTGGACGGACCAAAGTAGGCAGCCTATGGCAATGGTAATGATTTTAAAAATTCGATGATATTTAGGTGTCGCCTGTGAGCACGGAACGCGATAGCCTGTTCACATTGCATTCTCGGCACACTTTCAACTTTCTCGGCTCATACGAAACCTTCCGCTCCTCCTCGCATGCCATCTGCTGGAGCAGCGCCTTACGATTTAGCGTAATTTCGTGAACGCCGCAAGGTGGTGATACAGGATCTTTAGGTCACGGTCAACGCCGCCGATGGCTTGTGGTTTTCTGTGACACGGTGACCCTAACGCTTTCCTTCGCGTTAAAATGGTAAAGACCTCTTTCCGCAAAAATATAAGCAGGGCTTGCCAAGGCGATTGGCGAAGCCTCCCAGTAACCATAAATCCGAGAAAAAAAATTACCATTCCTTCCTAAACAAAGTAGAGAGAAGCGCGAACGCTGAATGGACTCCTAACCTTCGCTGAAAGTGGGCCCACTAGATCGTCATGATTTCGAAGACACAAATCGTGGTCTATGAGCTTACCGATGAGGCGATTTTTTGCGCACTAAGTAAACACATCTACCAACAATCTAAATGTATACCGATACGTGGTTTATGAGATTAAGGTATATTATTGCACTTTTTCTTTGTGATAGATGCGTGTATTGTCTTCTTTGGAAGCGCGTTCCTTTTTCGCGATTTCCAAGTAACCGTTTGACGCAATGAAATCCCGGTTTCACGCACGCGCCGTGTGTCGAAATCTTAGAGCTTTTCAGTCGGCCAACCGTTCAAAAAAATGCATTAGTTTTTTGACAGAACGCCATCTGTCCAACTAAGAAAGCCTTCGCTTTAAAAGGGTGCAAAAAGAATTTTATTCTTTCGATAACAAGAGAGCTCAATGTCACGTTTGCTCGGAAGGTGTTGTCCCTTGTCGGATGTACTCTAAAGCGTCTACGCGAGCAGCAGCTATGAAGCGGGGCCGCTCACGGAAGTACGTCTCAGAGGAATATTCAAAAGAACACTAAAATTCTATGGGCCAAGCCGAAATATTGGCGCCAAAGCCCCAAATCTACGACCCCACTAAAATAGTCAGGACGCGACGATTACGCGGTCAAGACTTATCGTACCTCAGGACTTTAAGCTTGTCTCAACAAAGTGACGATTACAAAGTTACTATTACAAAGATTACAGAGTTACGATTACAAAGATACGACAGACCGGCCATTAACTCGTTCATGATCCCATACTTTGAATAATACGATGCTTCCGCCATTCCGTCACGGATCAATGTTCCCTAGCTGGATTTTTTTTTTCGGTCTACGTATATGACTGAAAGATTTATCAGCTGGTTTAGCCGAGTTAGACCTACATATCGGCTGTAAATACTTCTCTACATCTGTGATCAACACTCTTATGTCACTCCTGTTGGACCCGATTTGTGCAATCATACCTCGGCAAGACTGGGTGCCACTCACGCAGAAAACTATATTCTTCCTCATGCACTTTCACTCACGCTCACCAGTTACCCTCACCTCTCGCACTCACTCGCACTCATGCTCACTGCGCGCCCTCCACCACTCGCACCCACTCGCGCTCACGCTCACCACTCGCCGTGCCCGCTCGCACTCACCTGCGCTCAAGCTCACACTCGTCGTCACCACTCGCACTCACTCATGCTCACCATTCGCCGTCAGCACTCGCACTCACGTGCGCTCGCGCTCTCCACTCGTCGTCTCTTCTAACACGCGCATGAGTACAGAAGACCCTCCATGAGTCTCGCAATCTAACAGCATTTCTGCATTACGGCGCCAGAAGGCCATCCAAATCATATTCCTATATCAAAACGGCACCACAGAAATTAATCTAGGTTACTCCACAGCAGTAGCTCCGTCAGGACATATTCCGAGCAAATCCATCCCGCCATTAATAAGAGTTTTAGAATAAAGTACGCAACAGTACGCAAACAGTTAGCGAACGCTATTTCTTTGCGTCGTTCTCACTGCGCATGCGCCGTACGTTAAGCCGCTTCTGCGTTTAGCGGACGGCAGCCGAGCGGACGCTCTTTCAGCGAAATAGCGTGCGTACGTGAGGCCGCTTGTGTTTGCAACACGGCGGTAAGTAGCCCGGCAAGCACCCCCGATTCCGCATTTCTGTCAACAGTAATTTGCTCCCGATGAACCAAGTTGTTTGTTTCTGTGTTTTAAATACGTCGAGTGCTTAGCACATCGCCCCTGGCGCAGCTCCGTATGGTCGTGACATCGCTGAATGCCCGAACGAAGCTTTGTAGCCAGGCCAGCGACCGAAGAGGAGTGTGTGTGTGTGTGTTGTGGGCGCGTTCGCGATGAAATGCGACGTTGTGTTTCTCCGGGTGGACAGTGCGTACCATGCTGTGGATTATCTTTCTCGGGCGACGTACGACTCAACATCGTATCGGGCATGTACAGTGTGCGTGGCTAAAAGCCCTCTCAGCTTGAGCGCCAGAGTTAGGTGACTTGCTGTTCCACCCCGCAAACCGCGCGCGAGGTGAGTGCCGAATTCACGACGGGCAGGAGCAGGCAACCGATCGCCGGTCGATCGCAGTTCAGACTTCCAACGCATGTCGTGACGTTATGTTCGTTCGAAACGCCTCTCTGGATTGTTTTGAAGTTGAATATAATGTATGCGTCAAACTCGGGCATTCGGTTCAGGGCGTTCTGTGCGATTGCACGAACGAAGTTATGCGGGACTTCAACGGTGTCTTAATGGAACGTGCTCAGGTAAGAGAATATTCATGCCGCGCTGTGGCCGTGTTGCATTCAATACTAACAGGAAAACGTTTGTTTACAATTGTTTGGATAGTCGTAAAATCTCCAATCACTCCGGCTCTCCGCTCGCAGATCAGCCGGTGAGTCATTTCGCAAAACATTAGACAAATGACGCCGTATGCATTAGCCTGCCGCTACGCAAAACTGATGAGACGCTTTACTAAAACACTGCTCGCAGTGTTTACGTAGCGAGACGCAAAAATTTAGCGCTTAGCGTACGCAAGCCAAGAAAAGCTGTAATTTATAAACTCTCTAATAACCATCACAGCGAGCGGCTTTTGTGAGGAATAGCCAACGGCGAGGACCAGCGCAACAGTGGCGCTCTCCTCGTGAATGGCGGGAATACCGCGAGTGCAGTCGCGAGTGGTGAGCGGGGATCACGGCGAGTGGCACTAGCACCCGCGAGGGGTGAGCGGTACTCCCCGTGAGTTGCACTCGCACTCGAGAGTGGTGAGTGGGGCTCGCCACGAGTGCCACACGCGCTCGCGCTCGCGAGTGGTGAGCGGAGCTTACGGCCCCTAGGGCACGCACTCACTCATACTTACACTCGCTCGTCCAAAACGATGGCGAGGCTCACTCACCACTCATGAGTGAGTGATGAGTTCGGGGTGTGTGAGTGCACTCGTGAGTGAGTCTGCCAACAAGGTGCAATTGTGTCCTTTCGTCAATATCGCCAAGGTTCTTTACACATTAGGTCATGTCTTCTTCTCTTGTGTTTTCTCTTTTTTGGCCCTTCTAATCATATAAAACTATATTAGCATCACAGTGCTTGCTACTTCTGAGGCGAAAAATTGTCGTTTCATACCTTGTTTGTTTCTATATACCATGTAAATGTAGAATTATGTCAAGTATGACCTGGTTGTATTAGGAAAAGTGGGTGTTATGTGCTCTAGTTTTTGCACAGCATAATTTGTTTTAATAAATAAGGTATTCAGAACACCTGGTGGAAGATGGTAACGGACGTTAGCTCAAATGTAGAAATCAGGAAACAATTTCTCTCCATATCGCCAGGGATGTGAACAGGAACTTTAAGATCAAATAATTGAATACTTTAACTTAGTTTGCGTTTTAAAAAAACAACGGATTTGACTGTTGTGAGCTGGGAAAGTTCTCTACGCATCGAATTATCTTTCTTTTGTTAAAAGTAACGGCCTCTTTGAAATTGCTACAGCTGTGGTACGCCGAAATAAAAGGCACAATGACGATGCGACTGCACAAGAGCTAGGTATAACTGAAATACGGCGATTTAAAAATTTACGTTTCTCTAAAATCCCTGTAAAACGTGTGTTCCGTGCAACATCGCAACTTCCACCATACTCCTTCAAACTATTGAATAATGGCTGTGGTATTATTTCGACACCCAGTCGTTAGGTTCGTCCGGTAACACTCTTTCTGCCACCTGCACTACCGGGAAATAACAAGAACCAGGTTCCAATCATGCCGCGGTTACTATGCCTGCGCTGTCATGTGGAGTTCGGGCAAAGCAACTGCGGCTCGTTGGAGGTTGCATTCGTGTGACGCCACGTTTCAAGACTTTGAGACACATATCCCCATTCATGAAATGTGAACCGATCTTTTAAAGAACTCCTAGGGTGGCAGCTTTACCTGTGTTTTCTTGCACACTCGAGCCACTTTCGATTTCACAGGCGCCATTTGAGTTTCCTCAACACTATAAGCTCCGTAGACCCAACGACGCGTTCTCTTGATCCAAACATCCTGACCGCTTGACAGACCTCCCTGTTCCGGTCACACTACCATTACCCTTTCACTTCGCTCGCACAAATTATCGTAATCCCACCCAACGCTGTACAAAACAATGAATGATGCTCACTCCAGCGCGTAAGACTTGAAGTTAGCGAAGCTGTACGCAAACCTTCACGACCATCCCTAGTGTTTAAGTGCACGATTGCAGCCGATTAGCTTCTTCTTCGCTGCCGCAACGACCTTTACTCCATTTTTCTGGGTATAAGTGTGAGCTTTCCTCACTTTTTGCGAAGTGATAATCACTGGACGTCACCTTGAAGGGGGGTACGCTACGACATGTCTTTCTCGTTCCGAGCAAGTGTTGCCATGATTACGGTTATCGCTGCAGTTTTTTTTTTTGTACCATCCTCGGCCAATCTTCATGAGGGGGTATGCTTGGCTTGACAAATTTGCGTAGGGGACGCTGGGTGGTCTTCGCGAGCCACGCCCACAGGAGCGCTAGGCATTTTCTTTATTTTGTTAACTGCCAGGCGGTCGCCGCAAGGACCGCGCTCCAATGCGCGCGCTCGGCAATTTCTTGGTGGTTTTAACTGCGGACAGGAAAAATTGTGATTTTCTAAGTAGCTTCGCTCTTGATAAAAATTCCGCTCGAACCCTGGAAGAAAAAATACAGTTGATAACATTTCTTTGGAATGGAATATGTCAGTCGGCTACACGCGCATAGCCACACATCGTGTGTACAGTACGCGACATCCCGGCTTTCCCAGAAGAACCATGAAATGCGAAAAGAGTTTCTACAGCTGCTCCCGGCACACGTCGCACGCACATCAGTTCAGCCAGGGTGAAAGCAATTAGCCAACAATAAAAGCTACATGACACCGATAAATGAGCTACCGCGGACGTCCAGTGATTACATGAGGTACTTGAAATAAACTGTAGTTTTCCTCATTTTTGTTTCTTCTGGCTCGGCGGCAGAGGCTTCCTGTATTTACCACTGAAGTCGGCACGGTTTGTATTAAAAACAACAACACGTGGCTATCAGCTGCTAACAGTTGAAGCGGACGGTACAATTATCTACGACGTTAATACTCTAAACGAGGTACCAGTCGTTCCGACTGGAGAGGCTACTTATTGGAAGGCCACCCCAAACTGTAACAGAAGGCATTACAACATCCAGAGATCGTATAATACAGTGCTGTGGTATGATGTATTCAAGCTTTGAGAGCTGATTTGATTGATTGATTGATTGATTGATTGATTGATTGATTGATTGATTGATTGATTGATTGATTGATGATTGATTGATTGATTGATTGATTGATTGATTGATTGATGATTGATTGATTGATTATGATTGTAGGGTTTAACGCGCCGACGCAACGCAGGCGATCAGGCGCGCCGTATTGGAGGGCTCCGGATTAGTTTTGACCACCTGGGGATCTTTAACGTGCGCCGAAATCTCGTACACACGGGCTTTTTTGCTTTTCGCCTCCATCAGAAAAGCGGCCGAATCGGCCGGGAATCGAACCCGCGACCTCGTGGTCAGCAGCGCAACGCCTTAGCCTCTGAGCCACCGCGGCGGGTCAAGCTTTGAGAGCCGCATGGGCGATTTGTTGTTAATATTTCTGAGGGCCACCAGAAAATGCACAGAACTACGTGTCAATTGACCCCTTGTTCGCGTTGAAACGCGCTGCCAAGTCGCAATTGTTCTGAAATGTTTGAGAAAATTTACTATATCACAAACGTGACCATTGTTCCTTTTAGTAGTACGGAACAAAAAAACGAAATGGCAGAAAGCGGGAACACCGCAAGAGCATCAAACCAGATCGCACTGGTCTCTACACACCCGCAAGGCAAGGTGGAGACAGCTGATTCTCGTGGACTATAACGAATAGGAAAAGTAGTAATACCAAGGCGAATAATTCCGGATCCATATCTGCAATATTACCAAACTGTTTTCCTGTTATCTTCAAGGCTGCGTATATGCATGTCGAAGTAATCATACTGGAGGAGTTTTGTTTTGAAATGATTCCAGTCTACTTAAGCAGAATTGAAGAACGCAATTTTTTTAACCGTACATAGATGCAACGCTGTCAAAGCTATTATAAAATGTGTTTTACATGTCAGCTAGGGGAATTTTATGACCATAAGTAAATAACCCTTTTAGTCACGAATTATTATATTCACTGCAGAAAATTCCATACTTGGAGGTTTAGCAGTGACAAGTGTCTAGATGTAAGAAAAAAAAAGGTTAAGTCTCTCTAGAATACTTACTACGCAAATGGCGTCGGGTCCTCATACGGAGACACTTTTACTCAATTCTCCTTTTTCCTATAAAAATATTAGATATCCTGAGGCAGTTTACAAACAAGGAGGTGAAATAATTCTGCACATTAAAGAGGTGTTTTAGTCTTTATAAATGCTTTATGGCGCAGTAAGAGAACTTAGGACGGCAACACACCAGAGCTCCCACAAAACGTGGTGGCGTCCATTTTGAAACGATGTTTATGAGTGCGGTTCCGCCATTCCACATCACATGATGCTACCTTTCACTTTCGTATGTGTCGAACATCAGCCGCACCGCTCTGCAGCATGAACTCTTTCGTTTTCCCGAGGAAAACGACGAAGAACGTCGCGTCTCCATATGGAGACACGGTGACTGAAAGGGATAAAAGGTACAGTAAATAACTATTATCAATAATAATTGTCACCGTAGTTGATTTCGAATACCTCAATTGATTAGTTATACCGACTGAGCCTCCCTGCCAGGCAGAAACTCATAAGGAAGCTGCGTGTTGATTATATGACGTTGCAACAAAAGCCCTCTCGCATTTATAAATTAGATTTAACGCATTTGGATCCGTGCCACGAAAGGATCTGACCTATTTTCGCTACGCAATACGATCCGCGTACGCGTTCACCGGGTGTTCTCTGACCTATTTTGTGGCAACTGATTTTTCTCTGGGAAAGTTGTTGAGGTTTTCTTGTCACTCGACTTACTTTTTAGTGCCGGTTTGTGAATTTGACTCATTTCAAAATAAAACTCGTCAATTGTGTACATTAAGTTTACAGAAAGTGGAGATCGTAGCTTAAAAGACCGATGTATAAACAAATTGACAAAACTGATAGCATAACAGCGTTTTTCGTTACTGCATAACTTCTGGTGTATGAGCGCCAATTGGGACTCGATCACCAGATTATATCTTCAAAAATTATGTCTTCCTCGCACTGTCGGATTATTGGTATTTTACCTCCCGTGCTAGTTTAATCAATATGAAACAAGGAATTAAAAAGAATTCAGCTAACTCCGCAGGAATACTAGATTTGCCTACTAACTCTGAAAGCGTAGTTCAACCCAAAATATGTCTTTTCTGGTTATGTCTCAGTTTCGTCGGTGATAACATTTAATTTTACTTACACAGGCATTTGTGAAAACAGACATAACTTTGCCCAAACTTGAAATAACAGCCCTTAAACTACAGCCTGTACGCTCTCACCAATTACGAAAAATGTGCACTGCGGCGAAGGTGTCTGCCTAAAATACAATAAATTTCATAGCCAATCTTGGAAAATACACCGCAGTTTTTTTCGCAGCAAAATAAATAGGTGCCGCGTAATTTTCTTCCGAGCATTTAAAATATAGACGTCCTGGTTTACCAAAGAGAGAAAACGCCATTCAACAATAAAGCATCACTTTAACACGTGAAGTAAAAGAAAGAGAGGAAATTATATTCAAGCATACAGCAGCGATGACAAGCTCAAGAATATTGCCTTTTAGACAACTGAAAACATTTAGTGCGAACACTTGCCGACATGCAAAAGCAAATCGCAAGTGACTCTTGAAGCCCGTAATATATCAGTTCTCCGAATCACCTTAGCTTACTGGCCATTTGGGAAACAAACAACCAATAGGGAAACTCCCCGCTTATATACTCAGCCTGATGCTCGGCATTGCGAAATATGAAGCAATTATTTTCCAACGAATGAAAACGGGCTAGCGGGGAAGACATACCACGAAGAACGGTAACTGCGGAGGAAATAGTGCGCATAGTTCATTACACAAAAAGCACACGCCCTTTAAAATACGAAAGAACACAAATAAACGTATATTATTCAGTTTGATTTTTCCCAAATTTCTTAACTTTGACCATGTTTTTCTTACTCAAAAGATAGAAAAAATTGGCCCAGTATCTGCTCCTTCGTTGCAAATGCCGAATGAAGCCGATAGTATTTGTGTGTGAATGCCTCTTTTTTCTTTCCCGCTAACCTCTCATGCTCTTCCTCTTGCGCCGCGATCCTCCCTGTTTAAAGGTTTGCTCAAGTCAATTTAAATATGCCGCGTTCTACTGCTAGAGGCCGGGTTCCTCGATGCCAGCGCTGCAGTACAGCGGAGACGAGCGTGAATTGGGGCGCCCAACTTCAACGTTTACAGAACCACATTTCCGTACTCTACATGCGGTCCAAGCTGAACGTGCAAAATATCTAGTGGAAGCTTTTGTTCCTATCGCCGTGTGATTTCTGAAATGCCGCTAGGTGCACAGGCAACCGCAGGCGACAATTTTCTGCAATCAATGTAGTTTTTCATTTTATATCGCAAAAACAAGCATACATTAATTTTTTAATAAAATAACACTGCAAATATCAGTTATGTATTGATGCTCTGACTTATGTTTCCGTGACGCCTTGTACTTGTTCAACAATGTTGACAAACATGAACATTGGCAGCGGACGTAGGCGTTTAGGTTTGGCTGTGGGTATATAAGACTATTGCGCAGATTTTGTTTCCCTTTGGCAGGGTGGCTCAATCGAGTCACAGACAGACAGACATACCAAAATTTCAGGGTTTCATGGAGGTCGTGGGTTGGGATCCCACCTGGCGGGCATTTTTCTCCACTTTCTTTCTTTCCAAATTCTTTATCTGTTTTAATGACCTACCACATCCTCCCCTTTGCTTTCCGAGGTTTTCTTGACTGTCTGCCAACCCTTATTTTGATTTATATATACACACACACACATATATATATATACACACACACATATATATATATATATATATTGTAGTGCGAAAGACGAGCAAGTGGCGCGCAGCCACCATGCGAGCACTACCGAGCAACTGATAAGCTACGCGGCCACAACAACCGTCAGCAATGTCATTGTGATTGGCGTACGCCACTAAAGGAGATTGACCACTTGAATTGTGCAGATGACGACGAGGCAGCACGGTGAGCCACCGCAGCGGCATCATCATCGGCGTGAAGCTCGTGAAGTGCTCGAGATATACTGCCGGCTGGAACACTTATCCGCTTGCCACTTCTGAGTGCCCCTCCTACTCTCCGCTTTCAAGGCAATAAACCCGCATTACATTTTGGTGGAGTGTGCGGATTCCATCCTCGCCCTGCTCGGTAGCTTCACCCCGTGTACCCGCCAGCCTGGAGCTTCGGAGTCGCACCCTGCTTTCTACCGTTGGGTCCACCATGACTAGTGACGCCCGAAACACGACATCGCCTTCGCCACCGGCTGTCATCTGCTCCGGGGTGATCCGTGAGCGTGAGCCGGCGATGTTCACTGGCGCAGACGACCAGGACGTCGAAGATTGGCTTTCGGCTTATGAGAGGGTAAGCGCACACAATAAGTGGGACGATGCCATGAAGCTAAATAACGTTGGTTTCACCTTGAGGGGACTTGCCGAAAAATGGTATCTCAACCACCCAGAGGATCGCGCAACGTGGACCGCATTCAAAACGAACTTTTCGGCAGTATTTGACCGGCCTGCGGTTCGCAAGCTTCGCGCGGAGCAGTGTTTGAGAGAGCGAGCTCAAAAGGCCGGCGAGAACTTTACCAGCTACATCGAGGATGTGGTCGACCTTTGCAGGCGCGTGGATCCTTCCATGCCTGAGCAAGACACCATCAAACACATACTCAAGGGAATAGATGAGGACGCGTTCCAGATGCTTCTGGCGAAAAACCCTCAGAGCGTCCGAGACGTCATCAGCTTGTTGCAGAGTTATGACGAGTTGCGCAGGCAGCGTCGCCTCACTCGTCGCCGCCCTGTGGAGTGTGAGGAGCCGCTCTGTGGGCTGGCACTCGACGAAAACCCGTCGCTACTGAGCCGCATCAAGGAGTTTGTTCGTGAAGAGGTGGCTCGGCAGATCTCTCTCCTGCCTTGTACATCTCTGCCATCGTCGCCGGTACCAGATCCTTGCTTGTCGTCGCCACTCCGTCGAATTATTAGGGAAGAAGTCGCTGAAGTCTTACCGACAACGCCAGCTGTCCCCAGACGTTGCCTGTAGCGGCGCCTCTATACGCTGAAATGGCGGCACGGCAGGCTCCGCCCACCGCTTACGTGCCCTTACGCCGCCCGCAGCCGCCGCCTTACCTCCCTCCAGCTTCCTCGGCACCGCTTCACAGCAACCCATGGCGCACGCCCGATAACCGGCCGATTTGTTATTTCTGTGGAGTTCCTGGTCACGTAGCGCGCTATTGCCGCCGTCGCGTCGCGCCGTCCGGAGACGCTTACCGAAGACCAGTCTTTGCTGCTAGCGCGTATACTCCTCCACGTTCGTCCAGCAATGCCGCTGCTGAGCCGCCACATCTCTCGCCTCCTCGCGAAGCACCCGATACCCGTCGGTCGTCCTCCCCTCGTCGCCGTTCCATTTCGCCGCTGCGCCGTCGACCGAATGCCCAGGAGGAAAACTGATCGCCGCAGTTCCGGAGGCAAGAACTGCGGCGCCGTCGAAATACCAAAGCCCTGGCCTGTCTGTTACGAACGTGATTGAAGTAGTTATCGATGGAATCACCACATACGCCCTTGTAGACACGGGAGCAGCCATCTCTGTTATATCCGACAAACTTTGCCGCAAATTACGAAAAGTGACGACCCCAATATCCGGTTTCCGTCTCCGCACAGCTACGGCGCATCACGTCGAGCCTTCAGCCGTTTGCACAAGCCGTGTCTTTGTGCAAAACGCGATGTATGTAATCGAGTTCGTCGTTCTTTCCTCGTGCTCCCACGACATTATCTTGGGGTGGGACTTCCTGTCGCGTCACCACGCTGTTATTGACTGGCCCGCGCCGGGGTCTCCTTATTTCCGCTGTGTGGTACTGAAGTGCACAAGGTAACCACTACATTCAAGCTGTGCGCCGCAGAAGACTCCACAATCCCTCCAGCCTCTGCAGTTATCGTGCCGGTAATCTGTGATATGGTGTCTGACGCAACTGTTGTGTTTACCCCCTCTAATCTGTTTATGCGTCGCCAGGGCGCCCCTCTCCCCTACGCCATTCTTGAAATCGAAAATGGCGCTAGCATGATCTCCATCTGCAATACCTCCTCTTCACCCTTAACCGTGCATCGTGGCGAGTCCCTTGGACGCGTCGAAGCTATTGACGCTCGCCTCATAAACGACTTCCCGGATGCATCCCACGTTCTGTCGCTCAGCTCGCTAAGCCCGCCTCTTCCCCGTGCATCTGATTCGGCCGCCTTCGTTTCCTCTGTAGACGACAACCTCGACCCTGTCCAGCGCAACCACCTGCTTACCCTTCTTCACCGTTTCCGATCTACCTTCGACTGCCAGCAAACTTCCTTGGGCCGCACGCAGACCGTCACACATCGCATTGACACCGGCTCTCATCCACCTTTGAGGCAGCGACCATACCGCGTTTCAGCCAAAGAGCGATCCGTGATCGAAACGCACGTTGATGAAATGCTTCAGCGTGGTGTCATTAGGCCTTCTAACAGCCCGTGGGCTTCACCGGTCGTTCTTGTTGGCAAGAAAGATGGGTCTGTTCGTTTTTGTGTCGATTATCGACGACTGAACAAGATCACCCGGAAAGACGTTTACCCATTGCCACGCATCGACGACGCATTAGATTATCTGCAAGGCGCCGAGTTCTTCTCTTCCTTAGACCTCCGCTCGGGTTACTGGCAGGTGCCGATGGCAGACGACGACCGCCCCAAGACCGCGTTCGTGACCCCCGACGGGTTATACGAATTCAACGTGATGCCGTTCGGGTTATGTAATGCGCCTGCCACTTTTGAGCGCATGATGGACGACATTCTGCGTGGCCTCAAGTGGAAAACTTGCTTATGCAACTTGGATGACATCGTTGTATTTGCGCCTGATTTTGACACCCACCTCAGTCGCCTGGAACAAGTTCTGCAGTGCCTTACCGACGCTGGGCTACAGCTGAATGTTAAAAAGTGTCATTTTGCTGCCCGCAAACTGACAATTTTAGGTCATGTTGTTTCAAAGGACGGCATTCTTCCCGACCCTGCTAAACTTCGAGCTGTTGCCGACCCTTTCCCCAAACCGACTACCGTGAAAGCCCTGCGCAGTTTTGTCGGACTCTGCTCCTACTTCCGACGCTTCGTGCCCAACTTTGCGTCCGTCATTGCGCCTCTAACGAAGTTACTGAGCGGAAGTCATGCCCTGTCTACCTGGTCCCCTGCTTGCGATGAAGCCTTTGTAACCCTACGCCGCTTACTTACGTCACCTCCCATTTTGCGTCATTTTGATCCCTCCGCGCCCACCGAGATCCATACCGACGCCAGCGGCTTAGGTCTGGGAGCGGTGCTTGCCCAAAGGAAGGCGGGATTCGACGAGTACGTCGTCGCATACGCGAGCCGCACTCTTACAAAGGCGGAATGTAATTACTCTGTTACAGAGAAAGAGTGTTTGGCCATCGTGTGGGCTATTTCAAAGTTCCGGCCTTACCTCTACGGTCGAACTTTTGATGTAGTCACAGATCACCATGCCCTTTGTTGGCTATCGTCGCTGAAGGATCCCTCCGGTCGCCTTGCACGCTTGTCCCTTCGCCTTCAGGAATATGACATCCGAGTGATATATCGGTCTGGACGCAAGCACAGCGACGCAGATGCTTTATCTCGCTTTACCTTTATCCACTGATTCGTCCGAAATTACGGCCATTGATTGCATACAGGCATCTGAACCACTTGAGGACATGGCAGGGCAGCAACGCAAGGACCCTTGGATATCTTCCATTTTTGACCTGATTTCGAGCCCTACGGAACGTAGTGCCTCGCGGGCACTGCGACGTCAGGCCGTGCATTTTTCCATTCGTGACGGGCTTCTGTATCGCAGGAATTACCTCCCCGAAGGCCGCAAGTGGTTGTTGGTGATCCCTTTGCCACCTACGCTCTACAATCTGTGCTAACTTCCACACGAATGCGCAATTCGCCCATGCAGGAGTCTTTAAGACGTACCAGCGGTTGCGGCTGCGCTACTTTTGGCGAGGAATGTATTCCTTTGTAACGAAGTTCATCAAATCATGCCGAGAATGCCAACGTCGCAAGTCTCCGCCGCAGTCACAAACCGCCCCGTTACAGCCTTTGCCCTGCCCCGCGCGCCCTTTCGACCGAGGGCGGGATAGACTTATACGGCCCTCTGCCCCTGACTGCGGCCGGCAACCGGTGGGTTATCGTCGCCGTGGATCACCTTACGCGATACGCTGAGACTGCGCCCTACCGGCTGCCACAGCGCGCGAAGTTGCTACCTTCATTTTGCACCATTTCATCCTGCGTCATGGAGCACCACGGGAACTTCTAAGTGACCGGGGCCGTGTCTTTTTGTCAGAAGTGGTCGAGGCTCTCCTCAAAGAATGCAACGTCACCCACCGCAGCACTACAGCCTACCATCCCCAGACTAATGGGTTGACGGAGAGATTTAACCGCACCCTTGGCGACATGCTCGCCAAGTGCGTGTCTTCGGACCACTCCGATTGGGACGCGATTCTCCCCTTTGTGACTTACGCGTACAACACTGCGACGCAGACTACTACAGGGTTCTCGCCGTACTTCCTCCTCTATGGCCGTGAAGCATCCTGCCCTCTCGACACCATTCTACCCTACCGACCCGACGCTTCCGAATACACGCCTGTTTCTCAGCTCTGCAGCCACGCTGAGGAGTGCCGTCAGCTTGCTCGCAATTTTACCTCCGAGGACCAATTCCACCAAAAACATCGGCGTGATGGTGACAACCCACAAGTGGATTTTTTCTCCCGGCTCTCTCGTATGGCTTTGGGTACCAGCCACTACCCCTGGACTTTCTAGCAAGCTCCTTTCCAAGTTCCATGGGCCGTACCGCGTACTCGAACGAACCTCCGCCGTTAATTACGTTGTGGAGCCGCTCACACCATCGTCTGATCTACGCTGCCGCGGCCGCGAAACGGTACACGTGCATCGCCTCAAGCCGTACTACGACCCTTCCGTCGTGACGTGCCCTTAGGTCGCCAGGGTGGCTCCCTTCCCGGTGGGGGGTAATTGTAGTGCGAAAGACGAGCAAGTGGCGCGCAGCCACCATGCGAGCACTACCGAGCAACTGATAAGCTACGCGGCCACAACAACCGTCAGCAATGTCATTGTGATTGGCGTACGCCACTAAAGGAGATTGACCACTTGAATTGTGCAGATGACGACGAGGCAGCACGGTGAGCCACCGCAGCGGCATCGTCATCGGCGTGAAGTGCTCGAGATATACTGCCGGCTGGAACACTTATCCGCTTGCCACTTCTGAGTGCCCCTCCTACTCTCCACTTTCAAGGCAATAAACCCGCATTACAATATATATATATATATATATATATATATATATATATATATATATATATATATATATATATATATATATAATAAAAGAAAACTTTGAACAAGGTAAAAGCACGATTGTTGACAACGTTTCAGCAAAGAGACTTGCTTTCGTCAGGGCAATCTCTCGCCTGGCTGGCACGCTTTATATAGGGGTAGGTCCCCAGGTGAGAGGGGAGAAGGAAGGAGGGAAGTGAAATTGAGAAAGCGGATTGGTTTGGGAGTATGTCGGGGGAGATATTGAGGGGCAAAGAAGGTTGTATAGTTTAAGCCACGAAGTAGGTCACAGGGAAGTCAGCCGGTGGTTGATATTCGGGGAATTTTTGGAGAGAAAGGATGAGAGGGTGTTTGTTGACCCGCCGCGGGGCATAGGGAAAGGTTCTCAGAACCGCCGGAAGCAGACCAGGCGGTGAGAGTGGGGTCCTTATCAGAAACTATCTGCACGGCCTCAGGTCAAAAGAAAGGATAAAGAAGAAGTACACGAGGACTGGTGCAGACTTGGAACTAAGTAATATTCCACGCAGAAATACACATAAATGCAGGAGTGCATATAATTGCGCACGCGCGAAAACGAAAGAAAACAATAGAATAGTACAAACAATTCTGGTGAGGATCTTCACAAACGACCTGCGATAAGCAACTCTACACGCTGGCCGCCGACCTTCGGGCAGCATCTCTCAGGTATTGTCCATACGGCCCGCAACAAAGTTACGGCCCCAACAATGACAAAATTCCTGTCCTTCGTCAACACGTGGCGTGCTACAAAAAAGCGCCGGGCACTCCCTTTGACCGATTCCCACGAGGTTGGCGACATAACCAGCCGTGAAAAGCTGCGCGCGCACTCCAACTTCGAGCAGAACAACATCCCGAAGCACTGCGGCGCGCCCAGCTCTATTGATAGTCGGTGACCCTTCCAGTGACCTCACAGCGAGCGCACCTCTTCCGACAACACCGCACCCACGCCTCGCGCGAACTAATGCGGTGATCACCCCTGACAATATGCAGATAAGGTGGTTTCACTAGGTACCTGCAGGGTTTTATAGATAACCTTTCCCCGGGAGGGAACAATTCTATCGGCCAGACGAGCATCCGGGACTCCCGAGACAAGCGGAGATAGGTGAAAAGCATTGCCGCGGCAGCGCTATTCACCCGTCCAATGCCGTGTAACCTCAACCGGCGTGAAAGCAAGCACTCGGTGCGGCCCGCTGCGTCGTTATTCTTCTGCCTTTGACCTTCGAGGAAACACGTTCCGCAAAAGGGAGGGCGAAATGGCCAGCTTATAGACGGTATTCGTTGAAAAGTTTCGCGGTAAATTTCTTCGCTTGGCAACACTGGAAACGGCCACAGACATGGCCGATGCGGCACGAACACGGCGCAGCCTGGGTATGGTGTCTGGAAGGGGAAGTGTGACGGGCGCTATAGGCGCGCCATACTTGGCTGCCGCACGAAACGCGATGAAAACCTTGCAGTCCGCTAGGGGCGCTACACGAGGGAGGGGAGCGGTCTTGGAAGGGTCGTCGCATGCGGCGCCGGCGTTGTGTTCACGTTTCAGACGAGCGTGTTGTCCTGTGGTGTTGTGCTGTGGATGTGGCCTGTTTTGTACGCGTACCGTATTTATCGTCTTGAATGTACGTTGTGCGTTTTCCTTGTCGATCGACATTGGCAGGTAGCGAAACCTTTAAGAAAATCATTCCGCCGAAGCCACGGACGGCAAGCTTTCAGCATGCATTCATGCGTTCAGCATGCATGATTTCATCGTTTCTTTAAGCTGCCTAAAATTCGACCAAGCCTTTTGTCAGGCTCACTGTAAGGCCCTGAATAAGGAAAGAGTTGAGCCGCCGGCCGGCAAAAGCATTTGATTGATTGATTGATTTATTGCAGGGTTTAAACGCCGACGCTACACAGGCGATGACGCGCGCCGCAGTAGAGGGCTCCGGATTAATTTTGACCTCCTATAGGGATCCTTGAACGTGCGCCGAAATCTCGAACGCGCGGGCTTTTTTGCTTTGCGCGCCTCCGTCAGTAAAGCGGCCGCCGCGGCCGGGAGGAAAAATCATTTAAAGCTTCGGAGATGTTGCGCTTTCAAATCTACAGCGGCGTTATAGCGGCGTTAGAGCGGCTTGATAACTGCGTGGTGTACACGTGATACTACAAACCCGATGGAAGAGAAGGCGGCGAGGCGGTGGGCTGCGGGGGCCGAGCGCAAGCGCCGCAAGCGGGCCGACAACCGTGCATTCGCACTTTCACATTCTCCCCCTCGGGGAAATGCGGGGGAATTTTTTTGCGAAGCATATTTACGCACACAAATCAAATTTCCGCCTATCAAGGGCGATTTCGGAAGAAACGCAATGCCAGCCGCCGGCACTCCGTACTTTCCGTGGCAGCGTATCGGCGCTAGCGCTAGCTCCCCTCCTCCATTTTGGCGCCACCTAGGAGCTGTAATCGCTGATCTGTGCAGCCTCTCGCTTCCGCGGTGTCTGGAAGGGGAAGTGTGACGGGCGCTATATGCGCGCCATGCTTGGCTGCTGCATGAAACGCGATGAAAACCTTGCAGTCCGCTAGGGGCGCTGCATGAGGGAGGGGATCGGCCTTGGAAGGGTCGTCGCATGCGTCGCCGGCGTTGTGTTCACCTTTCAGCCGAGCGTGTTGGCCTGTGGTGTTGTGCTGTCGATGTTGCCTGTTTTGTACGCGTAGCGTATTAATCGTCTTGAATGTACGTTGTGCGTTTTCCTTGTCGATCGACAGTGGCAGGAATGTAGCGAAACCTTCAAGCACATCATTCCGCCGAAGCCACGGACGGCAAGTCTGTATTGGTGCTATAGGAGGCGTTTACAATGTTTTTCTCATGCGTTCAGCATGCATGATTTCATCGCTTCTTTAAGCTGCCTAAAATTCGACCAAGCCTGTTGTCTGGCTCACTTTAAGGCCCTGAATAAGGAAAGAGTTGAGCCGCCGGCCGGCAAAAGCATTTGATTGATTGATTGCGGGGTTTAAACGCCGACGCTACACAGGCGATGACGCGCGCCGTAGTAGAGGGCTCCGGATTAATTTTGACCTCCTATGGATCCTTAACGTGCGCCGAAATCTCGAACGCACGGGCTTTTTTGCTTTGCGCGCCTTCGTCAGAAAAGTGGCCTCTTCGGCCGGGAGGAAAAATCATTTAAAGCTTCGGAGATGTTGCGCTTTCAAATTTACGCACTCTACATGCTTTATTGAATTGTATACAAGAAATAAACTGGAACGTGCCCTTCAAATTGTGTGTACTTATTTTGCAGGCGTATAGTGATTCCCAGCGAACTTGCAATTATTTCCCCGACATTTGCTATTGTAAACATTGAAATTGTTTTCTTGGATGTCAGATAATTCGTTTTAAATAATTGTACATCAGTAACAAATAAACCGCGATCAAGAGCTGAAACACGAAAAGCAAAGTTCAATCATAGGCCGGGAAAGGTTGATACTATCCCAGGTTATTTCGCTTTGAAGGCGCAAAGACTGCCCTTTAGAAGTGTTATTCAACATCGCTTGCATTCCTCCTCCAGAAGCTATTATGTTTACGTTTTTTTGTGTACATTTCTATTGTCTCATTCACGTTTGAAAGAGCAGTACTGAGTTGGGAAGTTGGTGTCCGTTCACGATGACAAATAGCGCGGAAGGAAGACCGACAGCACGACCAATGCCTCCGTCAGAGCCTCCGAGGAATTGGCACGACGCAGACAAGATAGCTCTTGTCTAAGTTATGGGGCCCGTCTTCTTTTTGCGCTATTTTTATCATTCAGTACGCGTTCATGTTCCAAGCTCGCCCGCAAGCGCACAAAAACTGTCTTTGCCGCGATATGGCAATAAAATACTGGCGAAAGTTACCAATGCACCTGGATCAATATCTAGGCGCAGCATTGTTAGTGAATGACTGCATCGAAAAGACAGCCGTTCTAGCCCTGGACAATGAAAGGAGCTCGTCTGCTTAGGTGCCGAAAGACGCGAAAGAACCAGCGTAGCAACGAAGCCGTCTGCGCGCAACATGTGTCAGCGCCAGTTCCAAATTGCATCGTCCTTTTAGTCGTTTCTTCAATTGAGGAACTGCTTGCACCCTTTTTGCGTACCATATTTACGGACACAAATCACATTTCCGCCCATCAAGGGCGATTTTGGAGGAAACGCAATGCCAACCGCCGGCACTCCGTACTTTCGGTGGCAGCGTATCGGCCCTGGCGCTAGCTCCCCTCCTCCATTGTGGCGCTACCTAGGAGCTGTAATCGCTGATCTGTGCAGCCTCTTGCTTCCGCCCGTCACACTTCCCCTTCCAGACCATAGCCTGGGTAGAGAGTACTAGACGTTTTAGAGTGGCCCGACCGGCTGCCCGGAGAGGTGCTCGTTTCGCGCAGAAAATAGCGGCGGCGCTGTTGTCAACGACCACTGAAAGGGAAAGAAGCGGCTGGCCGCGCGCACGGCCACGCGCCCAGTCGGGCGAGGAAACGCTGGTGCTTTACGCGCGGAGCGCTCGAAATCTTCTCGGCGGGTCGCCGATTCCTTAAATATACTGTAGGTACAGTGGACTGTGGGTAACGAAATGAAAAATAAACGCTGCAGCTCAATTTGCGTTAGTTTTGCCTTTCTCGCTCGACAACAAGGAAAATTACGGATTTTCCTTTGGTGCAGCATTCGTAGCGGATTGTAAATAAAGTAATTGCAGCCACATTTTCGCGATTTCAATTTCCCATAAAAAATTACTTTGCGTGAAATTGCCTGATATGAACCAGTTCATGATTGCTTTATGATTGTGTCCTTATTGTGGGGCATAATTGGCCGACGCAAATGACAGGAAGAAATATCAGGACTGGGATGATAGTTTCTCAGAAGAATTTCTTATTTATTGTCTTGCAATTTACGCTCGGACTGCAGTTATGTGATTTAATACCATAACTTACGTTTGTTTTTTATAGCGTGAGTTGTTGTCATAGCAGTGTTTAAGCAATGGGCCGCCTGGCATAATTGCAGGTCATCGTGGTGGCCGAACAGAAAATAACACGCGCAAGCGAGATATTTTTTAACTAAAAGGGGGGTTAGCCAGCGGTTAGCTCAGTTGTCCCAATGACCGTCTTTCTTAAAACTATTCCCGCAACGTTCTATCGCACCGCCATTCACTTGATTCGGTCAAGAAAGGAGTGAATCAAATTAACACAAAGTTATTTCAAAAGTATGCTGAGTGTACAATTACACGCATATAAAACAAATGGAAAACATAGATCTGAAAATATATTGACCGCGACAAAAATGAAATATAACACGTCTACTATAGAGGTAAAGGTTCAAGAACGTCAACATGGAGGTTCAAATAAACGGAACTGGAACAAAATACACATTTTGTTTTCATATTTAATGCCCAGCAAAAGTGAAATGTAACGCGGAAAACACATGCAAAAAGTCTACCACAGGTAACGGTTTAGGAATAACGCTAACATAAGAGATTATATTGGACATTTTTTGAACCAACGCATTTTCATAACTCGCCCCTCGATCATTAACGACGGCTAAGTTAAGGTGTTGCTCTCATCTTCGCATGTAATCACGGAACTTGTTTACACCTTTTATATAGAAATGAATCCGTGTAACAATGTATACAGAACCCAACCAAATTTGCTGTCAAGGGTTCACGTTCTGGGCGCAACCAACACCGTTAAGGTATTTGTTGTGAATAAGGGCTGCAGCACATCCATAACGCTGTCATGGTGAAGCTCCTTGTCGCCGAAGCAACTCGTAAAAACGACGTTGAGATCGCTAATAAACCTTAAAAAATGCACGGAAGGGATTCAGAAGTCCCCCCAAATTACAAGAGGTAGTAAACACAGCGGCATCTTCCCCTGGCATGCATTATTGGTCCTGCAGACTTGGCACTTCGTTTTCAGTACACACTTCTTTACCAAGTGCCTGCAATATGCGGCATAGCAGGTTAATAAAATAAGAAAGCCCACTAACGACAGTACATGCTACAAACGGTAGGGGTATCCCAGAAGAAGGCTTTGGTATTTTCGTTCCAAATAGGAACGTAAACAAACTAATTTTTTGCAGCCTAACGAATGTGTGTTCCGCTGCTTTTGCTTC
The DNA here is from genome assembly GCA_013339765.2 of Haemaphysalis longicornis. Classification (NCBI taxonomy): domain Eukaryota; kingdom Metazoa; phylum Arthropoda; class Arachnida; order Ixodida; family Ixodidae; genus Haemaphysalis; species Haemaphysalis longicornis. The sequence continues at coordinate 82,948,658 of CM023451.1, forward strand.
ATGCGCAGAGTCAAGAAGGGGAAGGGAAAAATATTCCTGGTGCCTGTCCGTCAAATTAATCGCTCGTTAAATTGAACTCTGCTATATCAAAATATCTTCTCGAAACTTCTTCTCGCCGTGTGTTTACCTCCCATAGGCGCTACGCATTTGCTCGCTTTATCCTCGAAACGTTGTCTCGGAGGACCATGAATTCTCGAAATACTGGCACAGAGGACACCAGACAAAAACCGCTGCAGGCAGCTGATAAGGTCCCCGTACGAGAGATTACTCCCTACTACTCGCCGAAAGCACTCGTGAAGTGCACGTTTACGCGGACTTCGCGTCCCTGCTACCGGAAAGCTGTGTGGCGCGTACATCATTGAGGTGGCTGTGCACGACGCAGCTGATCATGTGGACGAGGAGGAGCCTCCAGAAGTGCGTACACATGCAGGAACAGCATACATGCTGCGTCTGCTTCGCAACAAGGTAGAATGCAGCGATGGTGACTACCAATTCATGCGAAGCATTGAGAAGCTCGGGTACGCTTTTGTGGGCGCAGATGCGAACGCGAAACAGTCGAGCGCAACACAGTTCTTTCTTCTGTTACAATAAAAGTTTCTTTTTCCTGCGAATTCTTTTGCTTTTATTGCGAAATGTCCCCTGTGCAATACTGCTTTTGTTAGCAGCCGTAGCTGTTATTTCAGGGACCTGGCTACAAATTTTCAGCATTCGACTGAACTCGACATTCCACGCTTATCTCAAAATTTTCAGCCAATTTTACGACTTTGAGTTAATGAGAGATTACTGATTTCAGTAAACACATAAAAAATGAGAAAGTATCGTTGGGTGGTCGATAATTTCATTGCGGGTCGTAATAGTTTAAAGTTCGCTCAAACGGAGTCATAACGTTTCTACGTCTGCTTTCTAAATCAGCTGACCAAAGGCGCAGGTTCGCTTGCCGGCCGCTTTTGTGATGGAGAATAAAAGCGAAAAACGCCTGTGTCTTCGAGATTTCGGCGCACGTTAAAGTTCCTCAGGTGGTCAAAATTAATCCAGAGTCCTCCAGCACCGCTTGCCTCATGGTCTGTGTTGCGCCGGCGTGTTAAAACTCTTAAAGGAGCCATGAAGAGAAAATGCAAGTTGGTTTTATTCGAAAGATTTCGTGTTTTATAGTGCCCCCAGCGCTTGTCCGGATACAAACGGTGCTTTATTCACTGAGAAATTAAACAATTTGGGTTAAAATTTTGATTTTCCCGCTCAATCGTGCGTTTTCGTGGTCCCAAGTGACATCACGGGAACCGACCGCTCTGCAGCCTAGAATACCTTCATTCACGCATCCGCCGTACAGGGTAGAGACACGTAACGCTGGCGCCGCCATGTTCGGTTGCTCGCTCGCCGCCGAAGCAAGTCATTGTGTCAAAACCGCGCTAAAATTATCGCCGCAACGCGGTTTACTGAAGAAGTTTGAATCATATTGTCTGTTTCGCGTTGCTAGGTCTCGTGGGAAACGAAAAGAATAACGCGTTGAGCCCGTTGGCCCAATTGCGGCGGCACGGGACCGTTCAAAGGTTGTCTCCAACCCTGTAAAGCGGTGTAGGTTTGTTCCGCGTTTCTTTACGTTCCATAACCTAGATGGCGCCACCATACCGTGGCAAGCGTTTGGTTTGTTTTTTGCCCGCATTTAAACCTGGCTTGTTTTTGTTCTGGGAGAAAATATTCGTTCCCTGAAACAGTGCTCGCTCGACAAATGGGGTCACGTAAGACACCGTTGCTTGCGTCAATCGGCCAGTGTCGTCTGCGACAACCCCAAGCCCCACAGTGCTGTGCAGCTAAACCAAAGCATGCTGTGCGCAGTACGAACAGCAGAACGCATCAGTACTTCTATGTTTACATGTGCTTTCGTAACTTCCACTGTTTGTCCCATCATTCCTATTGCTTGTAAAGAATGTGCCCTAAATTTAAGCGCAAATCGCTCGTTCGTCTAGTTTGTAAGCTCTACCTAATTTGCGTCTGCTTCTGCCAGCCTCCGCCAATCACAGAGCTTAGACCATGTGACATCACAGGTTCTGTTGCGGGAAATGAGCTGGTGGGTCGCATGACCATTCCCGTTTTTCCTAATTATGTAGCTTATTTGAGCGAAGTTTACGTTAAAAGTGGTGTCAGTGTGATTCTAACGAGACAATCTTTTGAATGAACCAAACTTGTGTTTTCTCTTCATGGCTCCTTTAATCCAAAATAAATCAGCTTCGCGAGCGCAAAACACCGCAGCGAGCAATGCAAACATTGCCGCGCGCGGGCTGGGAGCTGGTGCCGGGGAGCACCGGCTGTTTAGTTGTCGCCGACAGCAGCGCCGCCGCTATACCGGTTTTATTCTCTGCGCGAAAGTCGACCCAGCGGAGCAATGGGAGAGGCCGCCGATCGTGCCACTTAAACCTCTAGTACAATTTAGCCTGGGCCACAGAAAAAAAAAGACACCGGCGTGCGTCACCTGCTCCGTTCCAATCCGATTCTAAACTGTGGCGCCAACAGAGATGTTATTAATCGCACTCACAGTGAACTCGACGCAATACTTTGTGTTCGGCGAAGAGTTCGTAACGTGAAACACAGTCATGTGTTTCACAGTCGTGCTTAGCACGGACAAGTGCCGCCATCCCGCGGAGCCCGACTTAACGAGTGACGGCGGACCGTGGCCATCGCGATCGGCTTACCGACGGCGCGCCGCCGGCAGCAATCGCGGAGGCCACGGGCGCACTCACACGGTTGCATGGAGGAGAAGAGGGGTGACTGATCTGCGGGCCGTGCGCGCAACATCGCCTAGCAACAGACGCTTGGCCACAGATATGGCGGCGCACACTTGTTTGCCTGCATACATTCCACGACATTGAATACCGACGATAGGAAGAGAAACGCAGTAGCGACTTGTGGATTTTTGTACTCGAGTCTTGGCATCAAAAACAGCCAAATCATACCGATGTAACGTTTGCAGAAGGAACGCCGTTCATGCCGTTCCTTCATAAACGTAACGAGTAACGGTTACGGTTCCACCGGGATAGGGCCCGTTCGTCACATGACCTTTCGCCATAGACCAGTTCGTAATAGGCCGTTTGGTCACATATGGTCATTCGTCATAGCCAGGTTCGACGCATGAGAAAGTTCGTCATAGGTGCACAAAACGAATGTCCACGTGCTTTTTTTTGTATATATGTGGGTCTCAGCGAAGAAGGTAGTATGGTTCTTTTCAAAAGTGCGAAGCGACGCATACATGTGTTCTTTTTTTCTCTCCTTTCGGCCGTACATCTCGGAAAGTTAAGCAAAGAATGCTACCCAGAATGGGCCAAGTAGGCTAACGTGGGTTGATCAAGAATATTGGTAGAACAACCGTAGGCAGAAATGTCGGGCAGCTACGTAGCCTAATAAAGTTCTTGGAAGACGGGCTACATAAACGCGTGTCCCCATTTTCAGTGTATCGGCCGGCTTGGGCTCCCTCCATGGGAACAGGCGCAGTCGTCACAACCGACTCCTCATGAGAAAACTTGTCAAAGAGCCATCTGTGTCTAAGTGGTCCGTAATAGGGGAAGTGGTAGCACCGACCTTCTCGTTCTTGGAAATTTCGCCTGGAAGATTCATTTTGGGCGGATGTCGAGAAAGGGGGGGGGGGCGGTGTTAGTGGCTTCAACTTTGATCATTCCTACCGGGTTGTGCCTTTGGCATTGGATGGGTTGGCTTTCCTCTTGCTTTTTTGCAGGTGTTGGTTGAAATTACTTTTTAGTTTAATACGCTGTCTCTTTCTTGTCTCTCTTTTCCTTCCAAAAGAAGTGTGTCACACGCGTAGGGAAAGATATAGTACAAAACGTTTTCGCTCCACATTGCTGAAAAAGGATTGGAAGAATCACGTAGTTTGTGAGAACAACTTACGTGTGCAAAATAATAATAATAACACTTTCCTACTCAGTAACCAATACGCAACATGTACAAACGATCACCAGAGATGCTTTATTATCACTTACGTCTAAAAACACACCGCAAATTTTGTTTCAACGTTCCTGTGACGAACTTTCCTAAGTGACAAAAGGTCCTATGACGAATGATCATATGTGACCAAACGGCCTATTATGAACCGTCCTATGAGAAAGCGCCATGTGACGAACTGGCCTACACCCCAGTTCCACCTTCCCTTAAAAGAATGGTAGCATTGCTTCAATCGTACAAAAATGAACTAGTTTCAGGAACGCCGTTCCGTACAACACTGGTTACCGGGTTGACCGGGACCCGTCAGGGCACTTGGGCATTCGTCGCGTTAGGGGGATTATTTCCGCGGGCCTGCCTTCGCCATGTCCGCGCCTCCTCGCCCTCCTGCGCGCACAAGGGCAGACAGGGTCCCGGTCAACCCGGTAAAGCCCGTTCTATATGGTGCGAATTTCGCGTGCGAATCTGCTGGAACGAAGATTCGCACTTTCGACGTTCGCAATGCCTGGAATTGTCGTCTACATGGGGCCTGCGAACGTCGCGATTTTCAGATTTCAGATGCGCCTTGTTTGCAGACTGAATTAAGTTCGCCACTAGCAAAGCTTGTTGTGATTCTTAACAAGAGTTGTTTTATTTTACCTTCTTGGCAAGTTGTTTCTGCCTTGTTTGCGGTAAATATTAGTTCATTTGCGGTTCTATATAAGAATCGGCAATATTTTATCAATATACGCACACACAGCAGAGAAGACAAACGCAGCAAGTAACCATGAGTTGGTTGCACAGGCTTCGTTTCTCCTTCGTGCGTACCTAGCACACCACCTCGGTGTACTTCGGATGTTTCATTTTTTGGTTTTTCTGTACTTCTTTCCTGCCATGATGTCCGGCAGTTGCGCGGAGGAGGAGCTTTGGCTCCTTGAGAGGAACAAGTACCTTCGGTTGCAGAGGAAAAGGCTGATGATGAGGCGATCGTGGGTGAGACCGCGCTGGGTCGGTCGCAGTGGGTGGGAGAGCCACCGAACTGAGTCGGAGTGCTACACAGCCGTAAGTGGTTTGAGCAGTGTAAACGATACCAAGGTCATTTACGCAATCTTCATTTCCTGCAGACACTGTTCATGCTGAACAATAACGCGGAGTCATTTCGAAAATATTACTGGATGTCTCCGCCTACGTTCGAGAGGCTGCACGCCCTCACGGAGAACCGGCTGACCAAACAGTTCTGCGGGCGAACACCACTGCCGTCGCGGTTGCGGCTCGCAGGCACACTGAGGTAATTTCGTAACAAATGCTCTGCCTCCGAAATGAAAGCTACCTGGCCTAAAATTCGCTGAATAATAATATTAACTCCCAACGTCTAACCGAACGTATCATTACACATATCCAGCCCAAATGCAAAACTAACCTATCCTAACCCAGCCCAACGGCACAAAACACAAGTACTGTGAGGCGATCTCTTGGTATTGTAATAACCAGAATATATAAAAAACGGCAAAATGGCGACAACCAAACGAGCAAAATGGCGACATTTCGAGAATTCTAAAAAAAAAACTCGGGGATTTGAACCTGAGCCTTCCCGTTTATAAGAAAGTGCCATACCACAGCGCCAGTGGAGCAGCTGCAGAGATAAATTTTTAGGGAGTACTCCTCCCCAATGATTTCCGGGTTATGTTCTTAGCCAATCAGAGGTGGTAGCCGTGATAATACACACTACCAAATGTTAACGGTAACCTTTGAGTGAATCTGCCTTCGTCAGTATTGCAAGAATCATACCACAGCAAAATCCGTTTCACTTAAAAGCTTTTTGAGCATGGCGATTTGTTTCGTGGTGATAAAATTTCTAAACTGCAGTGAAAGAACATAACAAATGTAGTCATTCAGGTTGTTTGACAAAAAAAGAAATTAAAAGCCTTGCCAACAGTCCTTTCTGGGAGCACATCACAGCAGCCCTACAGGCACAAGCTGTGTGGGGGCACTTAGCTGATCACTGCCGCCGCAGTTTGTCCATCCCAAAACATGTATACTGAGCATGTATAAGATACAGACATTCCGGGAAGGTTCAGACGCTGCTTGCTTTATCAATGCTAGTAGCAAGTGTGTTAGTAAAGCTCCAGCCAACCTGTCGCAGAAAAAGGCTCGTTTAAATGAACATGTTTTTAGAGTGTGATAACACTCCTCCCCACGTAACATTGATACCTCTTCATATCCTATGTCTTTATCGTTTCCTGTTTTATTTTCCCACAGTGTGCGTGGCGCTTATACTGCTTCGTTTTCCATGTTATTCTGTCTTGCTCTCTCTTGCGCGAGTAGTTATGTGTCGCAAATACTGTCCTCAGGCATGGCTACTTAACCAGCTTGCATGGTCTGCATACCACAACATGTGCCCTCTGTAACGTAAATTACATGATTTTGCTATCCTTCATTAGCAGCCAAAAACAAATTGTGTGGAAATTTACCGTTTTCCTTTCCAGGTACCTTGCAACAGGAGACGCGATGCAAGACATTGCACTGAACTTTAGGTTAGGGGTTTCTACAGTGCCGCACATCGTGCATGCCACAACTCGAGTGTTGTTTGAAGAGCTATAGCCAATGTGCACGAAGGTAAGCTTACCGTTTTATTTAATTATGTCATTCAAAGGTAGCACATTCAGCAATTAGGAGAATACTTGTTGGTTGGCCAGCTGAGGTCCAGGTGTGCTAGTAGCATTACAAAGGCCGCTTTGGTTTGTTGTATACGTAGCAAATCTATTGCTGTTAACTTCGTCCCATGAATTTTACTTTTTTTACAGTGACTATACCGTTTCACATTAAAATAACAAAGGTGCTCAAATTTAATGCATGCGTGTTTTGGGCACAAGGCCAAGGACTGCCAGGCAACATTGTGAAACTCATCTAAAGCTACTCTGCCCATTTGCCAGGTTGAACATTTGCTACAAGTGCACTTTCTCTTAACTGCCACAAGTGAGTGCATAAAAACGTACCTTGAAAACTGCTATTTTCACAGTTCCTCAAGAACAGTGAGGCCTGGCGTCAGGTTTCGGAGCAGTTTGAACAGTCGTGGAACTTCCCCAACTGCTTGGGAGCACTGGACTGAAAGCACATCCAGATCGAGGCTCCTCCCCACTCCGGAAGCCTTTATTACAACTATAGGTTAGTTAATACTGTTTAATACACCCTCTAAGTGTAATTTACATTTGTGCAGCACCTTCGGTTTTTGGGAGTTTCCATTTTGTGCATCGTACAGGGCACATATTCAGTTGTGCTGGTGGTCACTGTGGACAGCTCACTGCGGTTCATCGGAGTGGATGTGGGCGCGTACGGGCAATAAAGTGATGGGGGCACTTTCAAGGTGTCGAAAATGGGGAGCCGGCTCAGCAACGTCTCCTTGTAGCTGCCACCACCCAGCCAGCTACATGGATCCAGCACAGTGGCACTCCGTGTTTTCGTTGGGGGCGAGGCCTTCCAGTTGAGGCCGGATTTCCTGAGATGAACCGCCGCATTTCAATTACCGCCTAAGCCGAGAAGGTAAAATGTTTTCCTCAGGGTGTCTAAGTGGCAGTGTGATGACAGCTACAGAGGGCAGAGATCGTTATCATCCAATGACAGAATAAGAGCGCCTCAGCCACCTACTAGAGAGGTGTGCTCTGTGTCGAACAATAAATTTATCTGGCTACCTGAACTTCGTTGTATAAATAGCTATGAATTTTTATGAGAGCAAATGAGAGAAAGGCAATGAAATTTCTCAAGAGCAAGCACGTTTTTACTTTTCTTAGCAATACGCTGACGCACTAAACTTCACTGTAAAAGGTGGCTGCATCAGTCGAGCAAATGTAAACCCAGTAAACAACGTGTTCACACCACTTCATTCAGGTTTTCATCATTTTTAGTAACTTCACGTTGTTTACCATGCAAATTTTGGTGGCACTGCTTGAAGCAGAGCCCTGTTGTGACAGCAAAAAAGCGCAAAAAGGGTGCGCTTATGCAGGCTTGTTCATTCCTATGCCCCGGCACTGATTAGGCAGGACATGGCTACTTCAGAAAAAGTGTGTTTATATTTTGAGAAAACTGTCTTAAAAATTTGACCAATTGAGATCAACTAGATTCTGTGTGAGAAATGTCTTTACTATGCGCAATCGTCACTTGAAAGAGGTGTAGCTATCGCTTCGGGCTACGTCAGCTGCAGGCACTTTGCACTAGAAATGAAATCATCACTTTACCCACTGTTTCTGTACTTGTTCAGTGTTTGGCGGTTCGACTTAGCACATTGCCCACAGATGGCATCCGTTTTTAACCGGATGCCATGTTCATCTATCCTAGTCGTTTTGCTTGAGGCCCGTGGGCAAAACCTTGAATCACTCGATCAGCTACCAGTAGCGAAATGAGCACTGCATATTCTTATTCTCTTTGCCTGCTACCATACGGCTCTGCTGGCTCAGTGTTAAAAAATTATACCCATCTTCCGCGCACGGGCATACAATAAAATGTGAATAGGCACTTGCTTTACCCGAAGGCACACATGTTTCTGCAGTGTTCGCTGGTCATTGTTTGAGCAGTACCTTTAGACGGCACAGCAGTATTGTTTGCATGGTCTATAATTTCTAATTTGAAGTAGTTCTGTTCCACTGCAGGAGCGCGTGGAAAATGCCTTAGGCATCTTCGCCTGCAAAGGTGGAGGGTGTTTCGCAGCACGATGGACCTGCTCCCGGAAAACGTGAAGGCAGTGACTCTGGCGGCATGTGCACTTCACAACTTTCTGCGGAACGATGTTCTGTACACTCCACAGAATCTACGCCGACAGGTTGACAGGTCTGGCAACATCGTAAAGGCCACTGGCGACCAAAGGGGGCAGCCAAATGCCTACCTGGTACCTGGAGCACCGCTGCAGCGGAGCCACGCAAAAGCCGCGGCCGACGTGCGCAACAACTACCACACCTATTTTGCCAATGAGAGCGGCAGTGCCACGACAGAGGGAAGCGTGCTGGACTGAAACCCAGAGGTGAGGAGAAAACGCCGGTTGCCACAGCGAAATTAATGACGACCATTATACATGATTACACATTGTGCATGCCCATTGTCGGCAATTTTGTCAGAATTAATCTGTGGGGTACAATATTATCCCTCATTGCATGTCCACTCGAGGGAACGTTGTCAGCATTAAGCTGTTGGGTTAGCTCCCCCGTCTGTAACTTGACGCAACGTGGAGGAGTTCTATTTGCAGATGGTGCACCATTTTGGGTGGGGTTGCTGCAATGTATGGCTCCAGTGTCAATCCAAAGTGCGCTGCTGCACTCATGGGCCTGCGTGAATTCATCCTCCGGTCTATTTCCAGCAATTCCGCATCTATTTTTCTATTGGCCTTTTTTTAGTTGTCTTCGTTTGGGCAGGGGTGTCCAGAGGCCATTTCATGGGAGGTAATTCAGGTGCCGAACTGGAGGCTGCATCCTGTTCCAAGCGCCGAGAGACAGTGCCAATGACTGGAGTACTCGCTAATACTTAAGTCGAGCTGGAAGTGCTAAACTCCGGAGTGCTCGTCAAACCCTCAGGCAGGCTGGCAGTGCCAAAGACCAAAGTGGTTTCAGGCGGACTGGTTGGGTGAAACAGCAGAGTGCTTGCCATTACTTCAGGCATTCTGACAGTGTCATTGTTGGTGTGCTCCTCGGGACTGTGCGTTGGCTGGTCCTGCTCTTCACTGTCACTGAGGTTGCTGGCATTCCTGTGTGGAAAAATGTGTGTTACTCTCCCCTTGCAGGGGCCATGAAGGCAAAATACAAGTTTGTTGAAAGATTTGGTGTTGTAGTTGTGGTGTTCTAGTGTTCTCAATGTGCTTGCTCAATTGTGTATTGTGACGTCAGGAAAAGTGACTAACATAAAAATTAGTATGTTGATTACAGTTGTCTTTTGAAAGTGCCGCTGTCAACAAATTTTGTTTTGTGTAAGGCACTGTGTTCGAGGTCTTATGCTGCGAAACAAATTAGAGGGTTACAAAGAAAAGAAAAAACTAGAAGTCTTGCCTTTGGCTCACGATGCCAGATACAGTGGGCCGTCTCGGATATATTTTTATTACATTCTTCAAACTGGGTAAAATTGTCTTTGATTTTGTGTAATATTTAGCTGAAAAAAATTATTTATATTGTCTAAGGCTGTGTTCTTGCTCCCTCTCATCAGTCTCATTATCGTATGCTACGCGCCTTGGCAGGCGATGCTGCATTACAGATGTGAGAATGATATAATCCCGTTGTAGTTATTTGTTTTGTATAAGCAGGTATAAATTAACGTAGAAGTGAAGCCTGTTACCGCAAGTAAGTCTTCAATTACGCGCGCAAAGCATTATGAAATGGCTACTTATGAAATTGCATGAATGATTCAAATGGCAAATAAATACTGGCTTGTCGAGTTGCTATGTATGTTGCCCCATTGCGCCTGGCCAAGACATTGCATGCTTCAAGGATTAAGTAAACGAAGCGGCGGCGACGAGCGATGCAAAAATCGTAACTGAATGTGTGCAGAAAACGGATAGTGTGGGCTAGCGTAGCTTATTTTGTGGCTGTAGTGTGGGCGGCGGCGCCAAGCGTTATGATGCGGCATATAACAGGCCGCTGGGACCCTCGCTCGCTTTTTGCTGGTCAGAAGCAGCCCACAAGCGAGCGGCAGCGGTGATACAGTGAACGGTAGCGACGAGCGACGACGACAGAGTACATTGGCGGCAGTGTATCAATTTTTTTTTGGCTTGTCGCTGTCACAAGTGCACTCTGCTGTTGTACCTTTTGAGTTACGTTTTCGGCGTCGCTTGTCTTCGTCACTGCATGTGTCACCCCTTACTCGCCGCTTACGCGAGCACATGCGTTAAGTGCTAATCATGCAGTTATTTAAACATATCTGTGATAGCCATTGAATGCCAGAAAGTGGCATCCCGAAAACGGTAAAGCATACCGAAAACAGAACAAGCACTTCCGAGCCGAGAAGCCTAATGCATAGCCCTTTGTACTAGCCACTTGCTGCCAATCCGATTCGCACACTACCCACAATTCCCATGTTGGCGTGCGATCGCAGCGACACTTTCCGCTCTAGGTAATATTCAGAAACTCTATGCCTACCTGGTCGTAGTTTCTGATCACAGTGTCGGTAGTCCTGACACAATTCTGGGGAGTTTAGAAAGTGCCTTATCAAGGTGTGTAGCGACATCGGCTTCCAAGAAAGCGCATCCTTCTAATGGACATACCTTTCTTTGATGGTCTCCTCAAAAAGTTTAAGGGTGGGACGTGGGCTGTTTGTTTCCTCGATGTCGTTCACTCCAGTTAATTCCAGTGTCCTGAACCTGGTCAGCATAGCAGCCACATTTCTTTCGATGGCAGACATTTGCAGCGCAAGTATTCCCGTGCACTGCGCAGCTCCCTGAAGGGCTGCCACCCATACTGTTGTGCGTTGACCTCCCCAGCTCAATTCTTGGTAATTTTACATTCGTCTGTTGTGACGTCATCGTTTTAGGTTCGTCACCGTTTGTTTGTTCAATTACTTGAATTGCTGCTGTTTGATCTGGAGAGTTGCTCACGTTCACCATACATCTAGTGCTGCAGCCGTCCCAAGGATTGCATGATGCGGGCAGCGTATTCCAGCACTTGGTTAAATTCTTCCTCCAAGTCATCCTCGGAAATGAGGGGCTCAATACAATATCGTTGGCAGTGTCCAGCTTCATCTGTATGGATGTCAGGCGTGCATGCAGCATTTTCGATTTTTTGTGTGACACTGCCTAGAATTCTCTTTTCCACGCAAGGTAGTCTCACACAGGTAGTCTCATTTCTTACAAAGCACCAGTGCCTCTAATGCGAACTTGCTGCTCTCATTCCTAACACGGAAGGCTAGGACTCCTTGCGAGTTTGGTCCAGCATCAACAACGTAAGCATTTTGGCAGTACTTCTCCTAGAATAGGCTAGTCCTGTTAATGCCACTGTTACTACTCTCTGCCAGTTGTAGCAGTATAATAAAATGCACCATAAAATGCACCATATGCATGCACCATATGAATGCCACATTGCTGTTAACATAAGCCTGGAAGCCCTGAAAAGCACAATATACCATTGTGCATAACATTGTTCTTGTACATCACTGAACTTAAAACCAGTTCCCTCTAGCCACATTTCTTCCCGCGCCCAATCATCCATTTTAGTATCTAACTACATGCATGTTGAGAAGCTTTAGACTCAACTGTGCAGACTCTATATGATTGCAACTGTAAGAATATGCGCTAGGGCTCCGTGAAAGGAAGTTAACGATAGTTCATTTCAGAAGCTGTATGAGCAGAGTTTATGCCACACAGGTCTCAATAAAGTCGGCCAATGAACTCTTCTAACTCGCCATGAAATTCAATGCTGGCCGGCTAAAAAAGCGGCACTAGGTTTGTGGGCATTCGAAGAACATTTATTTCCCCCTGATCGGTAGGTGATACCTACTCTGGCCAAAAATTCTTCTTCTGCACTTCTTTTTTTTAATGTCACAGAAGTCGTTAGCTGTGTGTTACAGATATTGTTGATCTGTCCGCAAAACACAGGAAAATAAAATACAGCCATGAAAACTTTCTAAATGTCGTACAATTTGCGAATATTGCTTGCTATTCGATTTGCAACGTACGTTTATCAGTCAAAGTGCTCAATGTTTTCGAGTGGTAAAAATTTGGGAATAATTGAGCAGTAGGAGTTGGCTCTGCCGCATTGCATTCCAATTTTCTAGCTTCATTGCATGGCATGCCCTCTATCCTTGGTTTTTTGCATGACGTCGAAGCTGTGCAAAAACGTTTACACGCGGTCATGGTATCACACCTAAAAAGTGTCTATACCAACCATGGTGGAGGTTTCAGAAGTGTCAAAGGAGATGGGGCTCAAGACCAACGCTACTGATATCGAGGTTTTCCAGGCTTTAGCAAACCATTTGATCACTTCTCATTTTTATTCCACTCAGTTTTTATGAGTACCACCTTTCAGCCTTTTGTCCACCTGCTTGAGGGTCTAGCTTCATTGAACAGCAGAAGACGAGAAAATGAACTAAAAAATTCATTCCAGAAAGTGGACACCCTCTTCCAAAACGCTTATGCAGAGGCTGGGTGGGCTGCAGAATGCAGACCGCCCATACTCAATGAAAGAGAATGTGTCATGTCTTGTGCTACTGCACGCAGCCTGCAACCCAACACGAAACAGCGAAAACAACACTTGTGCGATTGCCACGAAAAAACGTTTCAGAACTGAATCGCTTTTGTGAACTGTGGCAGTCACGCTGACACAGCGATAGGAACAAAGGTTATAGATTGGTCGAGGTTGTATAACTTTGAGATTCTCAGATCTGTTTTCTTACTACTGCCATTTTTTCAAAGGTTCCTGATTTATTTCATTCTCCCTCTAATTTATTGTTTCTACGTACTTATCCCACATTTTTTTATTTACTGTGTTCACCCCAACTGACGCAGCAAGCAACGCCATATGTGGGGCTAACGTCTTAAGTATTCATTAAAGCTTTCTCTCTCTCCAATAATTTATTTACATCACTATCATTCTCTCGGAGGCTCCCGCGCAATTACAGCTTTTAGCCTCATTTCATGCAGCAATGGCCTCGGTCTGCTTTGCGTGGGTCTTCCACTACACCATCCCTGTTGCACTAAGCTAATGTGCTTGGGCTTTGTGTATAAAGTAACCGACAGGCGTCCTGAGGTCAAGAATGCCTAGATTGGGCCGTGTGTTGGGCTGTCATTCCAGGTGTAGAAGCACAAAAGAAACGGTGTAGCACTTTTGTCTTCTGAATGGCGCCAAGCGTAGGGTGAAGTGGAAGAGGGCAGCCGAACGGTCGGAAGCTAAGTATTTTTTCTGTTATTGTAACAGCGTTTAATTTTATGAGCATTACTTTGATGGTATTGGCACTATAGTAACTTGCAGCTTTATTGGCAGCGGGCATGTGTATTTGCAACGAGAGAAAGCAAGGCGGTGCAAAACAGTTGTCTTTTCTACCTCTCAACTGCTAACATTGATTTGATTGATCGTGGGGTTTAATGCGCCTGTGCTGCCGCCTCTTCTCGTCGTTCGCACAGCTTGAGCGTGCCGACCGCACGGTTGACGAACCCGTCTATGACGTCGATGTTTGCGGTGATCATGTAGGGCTTACCGGGCACCAGTAGAATCTCCCGCGGAAGGTTTCCAAACTCGCTGGTAGACACCTTGTCGACTTTCTTGGCACTGTGCAGTACGTGCTGCGTCCTGCAACCCAGGAAGGTGTCTTGGGCTTGCAGGCACATGACATTGTATTCATTCTCCTGTCTTTGTTGAGTCGCAACGAATGTGTTGAACTTGTGCACCTCGTCGTTTGAGAAGCGGTGCACGGCCGATGGGGCACGCAGTAGGGCCTCCTCCGCAGTAACGAATCTGCTCTCCAGTAGCCGTACGTCTTCTTCGGCGAGCGAGCGCTTTACCATCTCTGATCTTTGTGAGGATGCCGGAGAAGGCCGTGCCCGCTTGCCTGACCACCTGGACGAGCGGGAAGTAGTCGAGGTAGGGCCATTCGATGGTAGTGCCGAAAAAGTCGTGGGTGTTTCTACAGCGCTTGTAGATTTCGGTCACGCGCACGGGCGGCAGTTGCCTCACGTAGCCGCACAAGATCATGTCCAGTACTCCGAACGGCTGGGCCAGTCTGTGCGTGATTTGGCGGAGGCGGCTGTCCGCCGCGTTCAGTTGATCAACAGACAGCATGCTGACCTCGTCTGTGATTACACACTTTACGCAGCGGAAGGCCACGCGAAAGGTGTTGAGCTCGCTGGGGTTGAGGCCTCCGTCCCTGTTCGCGTTGCTGGACTTGCGAGAGAGTTTGAGTGCCTCGTGCACGGTGGCTTCCCCCAACGCCACAGCCGCATTTCCAGTGCTTGCGCAAATGACGAAGGAATTGTAGGCAGATTCGTTGTTGTTGTTGTTGCCGTTGCCGTACCGGTTGTAGATGTCCATTGCAAGACGGTGAACGAAGGTCGTGCCGCGACATGCAGGTCCGGTGAAGAAGACCGGTAACAGTCACTCCACCGCCGGAGTGGTCTGTCTGCGGATGATGTCGCGCAGTAGCGCGTGCTGTTCCGCGGTCGTCATGCGCATCGTGTTGTAGTACTCGTCCCGGTCCATGATGTCCTGGCGCATGCGCACGGCCGCACACGGATTGGTTGGATTCATCCCCCGCCCGGGGCACCTTGAGCAATCATAGTTACGGTGTTGGCGACACCGCAGATCCCGAGCCCCCATACATAAGCTGGATTCAACCGTGGAGATGTGTTTTAAGGTTAAGGGCAGAAATCTCAAACGGTGCCCGTCGGAGCCAAGGTCAAGCTCCGGGGAATGGCTCCCTGTCTGTTTACCAGGCAGGAAGCTCCGGGTCCTCTTCAGCTATCAGGGTAAGGCTGACCAAAAAAGTACTCCCGTCTCCCTGCTTTTAATGCTATGCCGTATGGTATTTTCAAACCCCCCCAACCATGATCGGTCCCTGAAAAGGGGCGGTACCGAAGATTTATTCTCGCCTCTTCCAAGAAGTGTCTTTTCAGCAAACGTGAATAACTATCCTCGTTTTCTTGTGATAGAGTCAGCTGACTCAGTAAGACCTGTCGCCTCCCTGTCCGTATTCTTGGTTTCTAAATTTCTACAAAGCACAATAGCTAGAAAATATCAAGCTAAAAAGCTCAGGACGAGAGAAATCTTAGTAGAACGCAATGCCGAAAAGCAAGCACGCACTCTTCTTGCACAAACCCGCATCCATGATCTGGACATCAGGGTCACACCCCATCGGAGCCTCAACAGCTCCAGGTGGTCATTTCTGAGACAGATCTCCTTACCGAGACAGATGCAGACATTCATGAAGGTTCAAATGATCAGGGTGTCAAGGCCGTGCGCCGTATCACGATGCGCAGAAATGATAAAATAATCCCCACGAAACATACTATCCTGACCTTTAACCGTTCCTCCCTTCCCTATCATATCAACGCAGGCTTCATTCGATGCTCCATTCGGCCCTATATTCCGAACCGGCGCCACTGCTTCAAGTGCCAGTGGATCGGGCACAGTACAACCTCTTGCGCGGAAAAACAACCTGTGCGAAATGCCCCGCGCAGGATCACCACACCAACTGTGATTCTGAAAACCTCACATGTGCAAACTGCAGGGGCCCACATGCGGCCTACTCCAGGAAATGCGAGAAGTTCTAAGTAGAAAAGAAAAAATTCAATCTCAAAGTGACAGAAAACATCACCTTCCAAGAGGCGCAGAAGAGGTTCACCTCTTTCCCCCCGTGGAGGTACGCCGACGCAGCTCGCCGGAGGGCGGAGCGGCGTCTGGTTTCCACAGGGACCCAGTTCAGCATGTCTGACCTGGTCCCTCACCCGCCCCCCGCTGGGCTGCCTCCGGCAGCCCAACCCGCCACCACAATTCTTGCCGATGCAGCAGCGGTTGTGGTGCCAAGCGATTCCGACGGGACGGGGGCCGATCCGTCCTCCAGTGTGTTGAGGATGCCGAGGGGATGGACACCAGGGGCCCCGCATCGGCTCCCACCGCCACCGCACTGCCCGTGCCACTTCTGGCGTCCCCGACGCCCGCGGCGGTGGCGGCTGAAACGAAGGTCACCCAAAGGGCGGCCAAGACCGGGGGCCCGGTTCGATGGGCACCCCCTGGACATCTGACGACCAGACGAACGTCGCACCGTTCTTGCCTCCAACGCACCGCAAGGAGCGGCCTCCGACGTCCAAGTCAACAAAAAGGCCCAAAAAAGCCAAATCCTAGAGTAACAGCCCCGAAAGATACATGAACACATACAAACACTCTAGTATCTCCTAAATCTTCATAATTAGAAGATACAATATTATTCAATGGGACTGTAGACGCCTCCCTAAATATATTGATGATGTCTATGAAATGTTGCATTCCAATCAACCAAGTGTGATGTGTATTCAGGAAACACATTTAAACTATAGGCACACAAATTTCTTGAACAGCTACATGGTACTTAGAAAGGACAGGGATGGTGGTGGTACGCCATCAGGTGGTGTGGCCATCATTGCCCGGAAATTTTTAGCCTGTCACCCTATCCATCTGAACACTGTCCTTGAGGCTGTCGCAATTCGCACAATTATATTCAACTGGCTAATAACAGTATGCTCCCTCTACATTCGTCGTGATCACGTGCTATCGAGTTCCGAGTTTGAGGCTCTGATAGACCAGCTACCAGAACCATTTCTTTTATTAGGAAACCTCAATGCTCATAACCCCTCTGGGGTTCTTCCCGCACGGATGTTCGAGGACGCCTCATTGAAAAATTTCTAACATAATCGGTAGCGTGCAAAAAACAGCCTACAAACCATATTCTAGGTCGCAACACATATTCATGCCTTGATTTGTCACTCGGTTCTGCAGTTCTCTTTCCATCGCTCGAGTTGGATGTGTGCACAAACCGGTATGGTGGCGACCACTTCCCCACCACATTAACATATGTAGGTAAAGGCTCCAACAGTTCATCTTCCCATAGCAAGTTTAACGAAGCAAAAGCTAACTGGAGTACTTTCACAGATACATTTTAACTACACCACATCGCCACAGCATACTTACACATAGAGGAAGCCGCACAACTACTCACGGCGCACATCCTTGATGCTGCCAGAAAGTCCATTCCCCAGGTGTCCGGTGCCCCGCACAACCCAAGGAGGCCCTGGTGGAGCGAGGACTGCAGGCGAGCATGAGAGGCCGAGAAGAAGGCGTGGGGTGTCCTTCGCCAGTACCCCACGTTGGATAACCTCGTCTCCTTTAAACGGGCCAAAGCACTTGGGAAGCGTGTGCGCCGTGAGGCAAAAACGGAGAGTTGGTGCACCTTCCTCACATCCATAAATTCATACACCTACCCTCACAAAGTCTGGACACACTTACGGAAACTCAAAGCACAACAAACACACAGCCTGCCCCTGGTTAGTACAACAGGGGGCACACTTGAAGACTAGGCTAACACACTTGCACAACACTTCCAACACGATGTCCAGTTCAGCACACTACACAAACAGCTTCATGAAACGCAAAATGTCTTGCGAAAAGAAGTCCCTGCGTGATAGCAACAAGTCGCACACTTCATACAATTCTCCTTTTTCAATTCATGAGCTGAAGGCTGCCCTGACCACATGTAAACCTTCAGCTCCAGGTGCAGATAAGATTACATACACCATGATAGAACACCTACACCCAGAACTCTTGAGACACTCCTACACCTACACAACAAAATATGGCTTTCGGGGCACATTCCACACTCTTAGAGGGAGGCCATAGTAGTGGCTTTCCTGAAGGAAGGGAAGGACCCTTCCTCTCCTGCCAGCTATAGGCCCATTGCCCTTACCAGCTGCCTGTGTAAGCTTCTCGAGAAGATGATTAACCGGAGGCTCGTGTACTTTCTTGAGTACAATGGTCTTCCCGAGAGCTGCCAGGCAGGCTTCCGGGCTGGGCGATCCGCAAATGATCAACTAGTTTTATTAAAATCATACCTTAAAGATGCCTTTATACACAAACAGTACTGCATAACCATATTTTTTGACATCGAAAAAGGCTATGATACGGCATGGCGTTACGGCATTCCTGGAGACCTAAAATCGTATGGCATTACAGGTAACATGTTGAACACTCTTGATAGTTACTTGTCCAAACGAAAGTATCGTGTCAGAGTTTGGTCGGCACTTTCAAGAGTTCACGTTCAAGAAAATGGCGTGCCTTAGGGCTGAGTTTTGAACTGCATGCTCTTCATTGTCAAGATGAACTCGTTTCGGAAAGCATTACCTCCATCGATCTCCTGTTTAGTGTATGTGGGTGATGTAGAAATATCTCTTAAATCTTGTAACATATCCATATGTAAACGTCAAGTCCAGCTTGGTGTAAACAAACTGCCTCGCTGGCCAGACGAAAATTGCTTCAAACTTAATCCTGCGAAAACTACCTGTGTAGTATTCTCACAGATACGTGGAGTAAGGCCCGATCCCAAAAGAACTCTCAATGGTGACCCGATTACTGTTAAAAAAAGAACACAAGTTTTTGGGTGTGGTGATAGACGAAAAACTCACATTCATCTCCCATATCAAACAGCTCAAGCAAAAATGTCTAAAAGCAATAAATATTCTCTAAGTTTTATCTCACCAATCATACAGTGCAGACAACCAACTCCTGCGCCTCTACCGGTTTGGTAGGGTCTCGCTTGGATTACATAAGTGTTGCCTACGGGTCGGCCACAAAAACAGCGCTAAAAATGCTCGACCAAGTGCTGTACCTGGGACTTCGCCTGTCGTGTGGTGCTTCCCGTACAAGCCCTGTCCAAAGCCTGTATGTCGAATGCGATAAATGGTGTCTAAAGCAACAGCGAACTTACGTTGATCTTTTATGAGCTTCTAAACTCTTATCACTCGATAACCATCCTTTTAAACCTGTTTTTATGGATACATCCACATCACAGCTATTTTTATTTCGCGCATCCATTTCTGTTCCCTTCTCACACAGAGTAAGAGTGGAGGCGGCTTTACTTAATGTCCCCTTTTTAAACAGGTTTAAATCATCTTGCATTGATTTTGTAGCACCATGGCACCTTCGCAATGTGTCGTGTGACTTGTCTTTCGTACAACTTGATAAAAATAGGGTACCGAGAAATGCTTTTCTGCAGCCCTTTCTGCCACTGCAGGAGGAGTACCAGAGTACAGAATTTTACACCGAGGCCTCCAAAACTGCCTCCGCTCATCATGTGCTGCGCACGGACCAAATTGTAATGTTTCTAAATCCAAGAATGTAACTTGTAGCATCTTCACAGCGGAGGATTATGGAATCTATCTTGCTGTAAATAATATTGTCAAATGTGATATCGCAAAATCTGTCATTTACACTGATTCACTCAGTGTTGTACGGGCATTATCATCCCAAAAGAAGTCCAAAAATTACATCATCAATCTTTCTATTCAGACAATTATGTTGGCATATGGTGCAAACCTTGAGGTTACAGTTTGTTGGGTCCCACACCACTCAGGGGTCGCAAAAAATGAGACAGCAGGTGAAATGTCCGCAACTGCACTCACAAACACGGTGTATATAACAGTACCCTACACCGACTTCAAACTACACATAAAACAACAACTACGTAAAACATGGCCAAAACGTTGGAGCGAACAAACACACGACAAACTCCACATTGTAAAACCACACTTGGGACGATACACAACTGATTCACACAACAAACACGCAGAAGTTGCCTTGGCAAGGTTACGGATAGGCCACACACATGTAACACTCCCACCTGCACACTGAATCCCCAACACGCATGTGCAGCGGGTGTGGAGAGGGCCTATCCGCAATCCACATACTCATTCAATGCAAGGCACTTGACATAACACGACGCAAACACTTCCCAGAACTATACACACGACATATTCCACAAAACCCGTCATACTTCTTAGGAGACGAGCCCATGTTTTCAGTAAGACATGTTTTTGAGTTTCTTGCGGACGTAACATTTTTACATCTCATTTCTTATCATGCATATTGACAACCTGGCCCTTTACACCAGTCATCTTCATTACGTTGTGTTTTACTTTGTTTAATCTTACTGAAACATTTTACTTTTGCTTTTATGTCTTTCTCATGAAATGACTTTTGTTTGGAGCTCTTTTCCCTTATCCAGCCTTCGCCATTAAACAACAACCATCATCATCATGGCTTGCTTCACCAGGCGCACCAAGTCGTAGGTCGGCAGCAGGTCGGCGTCTTCGTGTTCCGCGCTGACAAGAACCGGTGCTCCCTCTTCTGCTTATGCTCCTTCATCTTCATCCTCGGGTTCTTGCTGTCGATACTGCCATTTAATCAATTCGGCTACAATGTCATCGTCATCGGCAGGGTTGTACTCCATCCGTTTGATGGCGATGAACTCCCTGCTGTCTTCGTACAGTTGCTTTTATCGGTTGTTATCGAGCACGTCTACAGCCTCGCTTCTGAACGGCACGTACAGCAGGACCTTCTCTCGCATGTAATCGTCCAAGCAGTCGGTGTCGTTAGCGCCGCAGTGATGGTAGCGGATGATTACGGGAGGGTATCTGAGGACGTAGTAGTTTTTGCCGGCACGTTTCCGGTACTTGCTCGCAAAGTCGGCGAGGCAGACGCCATTCAAAACCTGCGGTCTACCCTTGTACTTCTGCCCAATGTTGGGCTTCCACACGTCAGTCGAGGACAGGCTGAGCTTGCACAGCTCCTCTTTGGTCTTGCGCACCCACACGCCTTCCCCCAAAAAGCCGGTTGGAATGTACACCACACCCCGGCTCTTCTGGGACATTTTCTACCGTAGGAGGTACCAGGCAGCCTCTTGGGCAGAAATCTCGACTCCCTTGAGAATGGTCACGCCCAGCATGTGGAGAACGGAGGCGTAATTCATGCCTGGGTTCTCGCCCAGGATCTGCACGACCGACTTGTGGAGGTTGGACATGCGTAGGTCTGCCGTGTTTACGTAGTCCACAACGTACGTTGCGCAAGCGTAATAGTCCAGGATCACTTGGAGGTCCATGTTGGAGTTGAGCACCTTGCCGATACAGAGGTTGAATGCGTTCAAAAACTTCTCTGTGGGCGTTCGCGTGTGCAGCATGCACGGCCGCGCAAACCCGGCTCTCACGATGGACATGTACTTGTCCTCCGAGCCGACGTCGAACTTGGCCAGAAACTCGGGCAGAGAGTCAAATACGCCAAACTCCACACCCTCGTGCATCTCAGCGTACTTCTTCTTTAGCCGCTGCCGTTACGCCTTCTCTGCGGGGTCAGCATTGTCGGCAGCGGGGGGTACGGGACCACAACCTTGGTGGAGTCACTAGGCATGAAGGACGCACCGAAGCGGCACTTGGTTCTCCCGCGCGTATAGCACGGGTGCGCGTGCGCGTTCATCTGCGTGCGATGGCGCTTGAGGCTGGAGGACGCGTCCAGGGTGAGCAGGGACTCAACCATCTCCAGGGTCTTGGGCATGTCACCGGACAACATTTCAGGCGCGCTGCCCAGCCACAGGATGGTGTTGACTTTCGCGCTGCCGCGTTGCTGGAACTCTACGCATTTGAAGTAATCTAGCACAGCGTACGGTCTAAACGGCGAGCAGCGCTTGTCCTTCAGGATTTTCATGATCACGTCAAAGACCCGGTGCGTGTAAATGGCCCACGCAACCGGGACGTTATTCACGAGCTCAACCCGTTCCAAGGTGCTGAGCTCTTCAATCGTGCGAGCGCGCCCTTCGGGACCAACGCGCTGGCACTCCAGAACTTCCAGTAGCCCGTTCCAGTGTAGCTCGGAAGTGGAGAGGGTCAGGAATACGTGCGGGTTCTCCAGGTGCCGCATAATAGCGAAGAGTTCCTTGAACCGGGTTGGGGATACCTCGCCTGAAGGCAAAGTCGCGTTTCAGCACCTCTTCCCGAAACTGGCGGCCGCCGATCTCAAGCTGCTGCGGCATGAACCCACTGTGATCGCGTTTGTCCAGAACGCGATGTTCTTCTCGGCAACGTTGTAGCGCATAACCTTCATCGGCATGTACAGCATGTGTTCGGGAGTGACTCCGCGCCGGTTCGTTCGCCAGATCTCGCTGCTTGGTGAAGGGTGTCGGACGAGGCCCCGTGATCTCGCGAGGAATGCCGACGTAGATAGTCGGGTACGCGAGTTCCTCGGTGTATTTATCAAAGAAGAGGGAGATCGAAACCCTGTTTTCTCCCGGCGCAACGTGCAAGCTGTACGTGTTGCCCGCCAGTCTCTTCGCCTCTTCTTCCGTTATCGTTAGCCCGTCCTTCTTTTTATTCCGAGTGGTTATCCCAACGTTGTCGTACACCAGCATCTGACTCGCGGCGTTCAGCGCGATCGCGGCATATACAGGGTCGTCTAGATCCGAGATCTCGGGCAGAGGCTCGATTTCATCATTGTCGCACTCCGCTTCATCCCGTCAAACTGGGCCAGCCGGCTACAGTCGATCTTCACGTTGACGTACTTGTAAAGCGGAGTCTGTTCGAGGTGTTTAAGCCAGGCGTGAACGTTACTTCTCTTGACAAGGCCGCGCTTATACGATGCCATATTCCCTAGTCTCCTCTTGATGTGCACGTCGATTGTGTGGTGTAGTGGCGCCCTCTAGTGGAGCGCCCACTCACTGTGTGCGCTTGGTTGTATGAATTGTAACTAGATGTCGTTGCTGTGGACGCACGTGACGGGTCACGTGCGTATGCGTCTCGGTGTCGTCTTGTTGAACAATAAACGTTCTCTTTGGGTTCTGGTCTTGGTACGAGCAGGCCGCACTCTTTCTTCTTGGGCTTGTGGGTGGGCCCGGCGGCCGTCCCTCGCTCCGTCGCTGCCGAGGCCGCTCGCCGTCGCCCACGACACAACATCTTTTTGGCGACGAGGATGGGATCATTTTCTTCTGCTGCGACGACGTTGTCGACGGGTCCGGCAGAATGAAAACGTGAGTGCGTTTGACCTCGCTCGAGTGGGACTGTCCGGCGCGTCTGCCGTCGCGAGGCCTAGCGTTCTTTGTGCTGACGCTTGTCGAACCGTCGTTTAGGCCTCGCCCTACTCCGGGCTTCTGCCTCTCTGCCTGCATCTCTCTCCTTCCTGCTTGGCAGCATGGGCCTCTTCGATAACACCCTGCCCGGTTCCTCGGAATTGCCGGGGCCGCGCCTCCGATTCCGTGGCATAACTGGAAAAATTGTTTCAAGGCCCATCTCGAGGCGGCTGGCGGCAGCGACTGGAATGACGGACGATGCGCGTCGGCGCTCGTCAGTGTTTTGGGTAGGGAGGGGCAACGAAGGTATTTTGCTGAGGCGGAGCAGGACGAAGCAAGGAGGGACGCCGCCAGTACCGTGACCGACGCTAATGTAACCAGCCCTATCGTGACCGACTCCGCGACCGACTGTAGTGTGAACGCATCCTCGGCTCCGGCCATGTCGAAATTCGACCAACTTTTTGGAGCAGCTGGACCGGCTCTTCGCTGCGTCCACAAATACGCTTGTTGAACGACATGAGTTCACAAGCCGTCGTCAATTTCGGGGGGAAAGTTTTTTAGAATACGTGACCGCTCTAAAGGAGAAAGCCGTACGTTGCAAGTTCGGGCTGACGTACGCGGAGCGCGTCCGAGATCAAATCATACATGGAACGTCTAACCCCTAGGTTAGAGAAAAGCTGCTCGCACATGGCGAAAAGTTGTCTTTGAAGAAAGCTGAAGAGATGGTGTGGAGTTTTGAGTCTTTGTCGTTGGCGAATTAAGCCTTCGGTTCGCATCATCAAGTACAAGCGGTAGGACGACGAGGAGAAGGTGGCGTCGCGGAAGATGCAGTCGGGGAAGCCGCCATGCTCAAGATGGCGGCGTGGAGAATCAAGATGGCATGGGCCGCCGGGGAGGAGGCCGGCGCGCTCAAGATGGCGGCACAGGAATTCAAGATGGCCTGGCCAGCCGGGGAGGCTGTGACGTCATTCCACTGGGTTCGGGAAGACAAGATGGTGGCCCCCAAGATGGACGTTTCCATCCGCAGTCAGCTGTAGAGTTCCGCGGTTCAGTTCAGCGGAAGAAGTTTGCAGGCAAGCTTCAGTTATGCGAGCGATGCGGAAATAAATCGCATAATTCAGCATTTCCAAATTGTCCAGGCAGAAATCGGCGCTGCAACTCTTGTAATAAGTGGGGACATTTCGCATCGATGTGCCGTAAGCCGGCACCAGTGCATCGAGTTTCTTCGGAGGAAGCTACGGGCTCCGCTCCGGCACCGGAACCTGTACAGCATCCAACATCCACGGAGATCAACTCATCTTCGAGATCTTCCGTCTTAACAGTCAGCACTTCTTCGAGGAAGGACTTAGTCGTCCAAGCGGAAGTCAACGTCAACAATCCTCCGAGAAAGGACTTAGTCGTACAAGCCGAAGTCAGTGGAGTGACCATGCAACTCTTAGTCGATACCGGAGCATCCGTGTCGTTGATGACTGTCGAAGATTTCAAGCGTCACTTCAGTAAACAGCATGCGCTGTCCAAGGCTTCCGTCAACTTGTGGAATTTTTCCAAACAACGTATCGGCATCCGCGGCTCATTCCAAGCTCCTGTTCAAGTCTTGCAACGGTCTTGCTCCGTCACATTCTACGTCACAGACAAAGGGACATCGCTTTTGGGACTCGACGCCATCCAGCAACTGGGCATTCAGATCGACGGTGCGTCTCTTACGTGTCGACTAGCATCGGTGTGTGCAGTGCAGTGTCCCATGAACGTGCCCCCGGGCTTCGAACATCTCTTCAACGGCGAGTTGGGTCTTGTCAAGGACGTCTCGCATAAGATCCAACGGCGGCCAGGTGTGACTCCAGTTGCATCTAAGCTACGAAGATTGCCTCTTGCTCTCCGTGATCCAGTGTCCAGCGAGCTGCGACGCCTCGAGGACAATGATGTCATTGAACGTGTCGACGCCTCGGAGTGGGTTTCGCCACTCGTCGTCGTCCGGAAAAAGAACGGGGACATTCGGCTGTGTGTGGACCTCCGGGAACCGAATAAGGCAATTATCATTGATGGGTATCCTTTACCGCATGTTGAAGAGCTGTTGCAGATGTTTCATGGTGCTGTTTGTTTTTCTAAGCTTGACTTGGCGTCGGCTTATCATCAGTTGTTGCTGGAAGAGGGCAGTAGGGACTTAACTACTTTCGTGACTCATGAAGGTTTATTCAGGTTTAAGGGGGTGTGTTTTGGTCTGGCGTCGGCGCCTGCGGTTTTTCAAAAAATGATGTCTCAGATCTTAAAAAATTGCAAAAATGTGTTTGCTATCTTGATGATATTCTTGTGTGGGAAAGACTCAAGCTGAGCATGACGCGAGCCTGGTTGAAGTTTAACATGTATAGCAAACAGTGGCATGAAGTTGAACGACAAATGTCTTTTTTCGGTCAAGGAACTTGATTTTTTGGGTCACAAGATTTCGGCTGAGGGCATCTCACCTTTGGAGGGCAAAGTAAAAGCTATAGTTCATGCTCCCGCTCCTACGGACATAAAGTCACTGCAATCATTTTTAGGTCTTGCAGGATACTATGCTAAGTTCATAAAGAACTATGCAGAGATAGTTGAACCACTTCGCCTCATGCTCAGGAAGGGTCAGACGTTTTGTTGGTCTGATGATGCTCAGCGCAGTTTCGATCAGTTGAAAGCGTGCCTCGCATGTTCTCCGGTTGTGAAGGTTTTTAATCCTGACTTGCCCGTAGTAGTAACTACCGACGCATCTGATGTGGGAATTGGCGCGGTACTACAGCAGCGGTATGGTTCTCGGCTTGAAACCATAGCCTTTGCATCTAGAACTTTGTCGGAGACTGAGAGAAAATACTCTGTGGGAGAGCGCGAAGCGCTGGCTTGGTTTGTTCGCGTGCGAAAAGTGGCACATTTTTCTTTGGGGCAGACGGTTCACACTTAGAACTGACCATCAGGCTGTAGTTGCTTTGTTAGCCGCAGGAGACTCAGGTCGGAGACCTTTAAGGATTTCACGGTGGTCAGCTCGTCTGCTGTACTACAATTTTGACATCGAGTATTGCAAAGGGTCAGAAAATCTGGTGGCTGACGCTCGATCGAGATTACCCATTCAGACCGGTCAAGAACTTGTTAAGGAGGAAGAGATAGTGTCACTAGTAACATCAGTAGTCGATAAAGAAACCGTGCAGCTGGCAACGAAGGCGATGTGACGTTGCAGAAGGTAGCAGAGTATGCGTCCAAGGGTTGGCCTGATAAGAAAAAGGTACACAGTGATTTACCTGCTTACTTTCATGTAAGGGATGAACTTTCTGTTGTGGACGGATTACTCATGCGTGATGACCGTGTGTACTTGTGTACTTGTACCTACCTTCCTCCAGTTAGCACATGAAAATCATCAAGGAATAGTACGTACGAAACAACTTCTCCGGGAACGTTACTGGTGGCCTCAAATGGATCGCAATGTTGAAGAACATGTAAAGCATTGTCACGTTTGTCAGCTGGCAGACAAGTCTGCTAAGCCTCATGTAGCTCCGTTGCAGCCAGTGGAATGGCCTGAAGGGCCTTGGCAAAAGTTGGGAATGGACATCGTCGGTCCGTTAGATGTGTCTTACCCCCGATTTCTTGTTACACTTGTCGATTACTTCTCTAAGTGGCCTGAGGTTCTGGGCACAAATTCCATTTCAACTGAGGATGTCATTAAGTTGTTAGACTGGTCTTTCAGTCGGGAAGGGCTCCCTGAGGTTTTAGTGACGGATAATGGACCCCAGTTTGTCTCCAAACAAATGCAAGAGTATCTAAAGGAGAAAGGTATCCGCCACGTGTTCTCGTCGAATTATTACCCTCAGGCTAACGGCCAGATTGAACGGTTTAACAGAGTTCTCAAAGAACATTTACAGGTAGCCAGACTTGAAGGCAAGGATGCTTCGAAAAGCATTACACAATTTCTTGGGTCGTATAGGGTCACACCACATTCAGTGACAGGTCTTTCTCCAGCTTTTTTGCTGCATGGACGTCAGCCTCGTTCCAAAGTGGATATTAGCAACTTCAGGATACGTAAAAAGGCAGCAGAATCGGACAATTTCCTGCCTCATGTTCGGAATCAGGTCTTCACGAAGCAGCATAAAGCTAAACAGTACTTTGACAGAGGAAAGGTGCGCAGCAGACCCGCATAAAGGTGGGAGATGTCGTGAAAGTAAAATTCCGTAAGCAAGGATTTCTGAAGTATAGTAAGCCGTTGACAGTGCAAGCTCAGGTTGCACCTTTCACCTTTAAGCTCAGTGATGGAAAGATCTGGAACGCTTCGAAACTCACAGTCGTTCCGAAAGGAATTGAGGTTGGCTCGGCACCGTATTCCTTTGAAAATGTTGAACTCTCTTCGAGGCATAAAGAGTTTTTAACTCTTCGTCTAACTTAGACATTTGTGACAGTCAGTCTCCTAGTCTACCGTTGCCAGATGGGGCAAACCCCAGTGTCCAGACAGACTCTGATCTGTCAGAGCTTCCTTCTAGTGCAAGGTCTGGATCCGTTGTTCCTCAGGAAACGGTAGAATGTCAGGAAGAAAATAGTGAACAAACAGATCCAAATAGCCATGTAGACAACACAAGGGAAAATGAGGGGGCGTCTGGGTCATCAGATAATTCAAGTTCATCGTCTACGCGTCCACGCCGTAAGACTAAGCAGCCTCAGTGGCTTCGCGACTATGTGCGGTAGGGGGTATACGTACGGTTCATGCTTTGCGTCATGTTGGACGTGTCATGTCTCTGTTCAATCGTATATCATCATTGAAAGTGTTTTGGACGGGTTTTTTTGGGACTTATAGAACTGTCGTGAGCGACTGATAGCCAGTTGTGTGAGTCAAGTGAAAGGAAGATGCAGACATTCTTCAAAGCACGGGAGAATGATGTGGAGTGTGCATTTAAGATGCTGTATGTATTTCGCAGAGTGTGCGAACTTCTTTTGCACGCACGGGAGATGATGTGGTGTAGTGGCGCCCTCTAGTGGAGCGCCCGCGTGTGCGCACTGTGTGCGCTTGTTGTGAATTGTAACTAGATGTCGTTGCTGTGGACGCACGTGACGGGTCACGTGCGTATGCGTCTGGGTGCCGTCTTGTTGAACAACAAACGTTCTCTCTCTTTGGGTTCTGGTCTTGGTACGAGCAGGCCGCACTCTTTCTTCTTGGGCTTGTGGGTGGGCCCGGCGGCCGTCCCTCGCTCCGTCGCTGCCGAGGCCGCTCGCCGTCGCCCACGACACAACAGATTGCACCGTCTTCGGGGACGTTCCGGGGCAAGCATTGCACGATGGTCGGTACTTCGATCGTAACTTTCACGACCTGGCATTTGATTCCGTATTGTCCGTTACCGTGATTAAGATGCCGTATACTCATGAACGGGATCCGCGGAGCGATGAGGCCTTCCTCAACCGGACTCAACTCCGAGGTAGGTGCGCGGGTCGAGGTGGGTAGTGGTAGCCGTAACTAGCGCTCATCGCTGGGACCCTGCCTGCCGTCAACGAGTGCTTGCACGTAGCGCACACCACGTTCTAACTCAGTTCGGCGGCGATGTCGCTGCCGTCACCAAACTCTTAGTGAGGAACCGCGATGGCATTGGTGCGGTAGCGTTCGTTCTGGATGCGGCCGTTGCGAGTGAGATTGTTGTCAAACCAAAGTCTGTCGCACACCTTGCAGCTGTGGCTGAAGCTCCGATACACGAAGTAGCGCTTGAAGGGAGCGTTGGCGCCATCAGTGCCCGGCAGCTGCAGCTACCGCAGGCGCGCGGTGGCCTTCGCAGCGCGCTCATAACCGCGCGCGGCAGCCGGATCCGTAGCTCGGCGCTGACGTTTACAGGCGGCTTCGCGTTGACGCGCAGCATCTGGATCCGCATCTCTGCGCTGACGTGTCAAGACGGCTTCGCGTTGACGTGCAGCACCTAGATCCGCTTCTCTGCTTCGGCCTCACGTTCTTGAAGTTCGGGATCTGCTTCTCGCTGCTTGCGCTTACGCTCACCTTCACGTGCCTTCGCTGCAGCATCAGTAGCCTCCTGACGGCGTTTGCGGCACACCTCGGCTTCTCGTGTACGGAGTGCGGGATCTGCTGCTCGGCGCCGACGTTAACGTTTAGCTTCACGAGCCCTCCACTTCGCAGCTTTGTCTTCTTCTTCTTCTTCTTCTCTTCTTCTTCTTCTTCTTCTTCTCCTTCTTCTTCTTTTCTTCTTCTTCTTCTTCTTCTCTTTTCTTCTTCTTCTTCTCCTTCTCCTTCTTCTTCATCTTCGGCGGTGCTTACGTTGCCTTAAACGTTTGCGTTGATGCTGTTGCTTGTACTTGCGTCAGACCAAACGCTGAACATTCATCAACATTCCGTTGAACGTCCACATTCAGTTGAACGTCAATATTCCGTTGACGTTGAGCTTCGCGAGCCTTCCTTGTATCAGTAGCTTCTTGACGTAGTTTGAATGAGTGAGGGACATAACGTGCGTTCGTAGCACATGCTCCCGTCCCGGTTTGTAGCGCAGTGGGAAGAGCGCCACGTACCTACCGTTGGGGCCAGACAGTCGTGGGATTGAAACCGGGCGCCCCCTAACTATTTCTTTTGATAGTGGACTGCGCTAAATTCAGCGCGAACGCTGACGGGGCTGAAGGGACGCGCATACGTAGTAGAGTTCGTACGGCGGACAACGGCAGCGATAAGGGAGAGAGGGACACAGCCCCGAGCATGAAATGCTTCGCATCTAAAAACCCATGCTTCGCTAACTGAGCTCTTCTTTTAGATGCGGAGCATCTCATGGTCGGGGCTGTGTCCGTCCCTCCATTGTCATTGTCGTTGTTGTCCCCCGCCCGAACCCACACTGCGCATGCTTGGCCAGGAACCGCTGATGATGATTGTGGCAAGGATGGCCCTAGGGATTGACCAACCAAAAAATCCATCACGAGGTAGCTTCGCGTTCAACCACCGTCGTCATCTTGCCGTAGGGGAACCGCTGAAGAAGAAATAGAAGAATACAAAGCTGCGAAGAGAAGGGCCTGTACGTTGCTCTCAGCCGGTACACCAACGTCAACAACATTTACCTCACCAACGCTGACGGAGATTACCGATTCTACCACAGAGACGACAACATCGACAGGAACATGACGGACAGATTTCGGTGCCTCGAGAACCACCGCGTACTCACCATCACGCGAACGTACTTGCGTGTATTTGCCGCCGGTGTGCACCCGGACGCGGAATTCACTCTGGCGCTACTAAACACCAGATCCCTCAAAATAACGGCAATACAATGTAACCACACGGAACCCCCATGATGCTTCGCATCCTCGTCAGGGTTCCCCACGTGAAGATGGTGTAATTTTTTTACTCTATTACCACGCTTCTCGTTAAGGCTCGTCGGCTGTAGGCCGACACGACGACGACACGACGGCGACGCCGACTTTCGAGTTTCCAGACCGCCTTGTCACAAGATGGCGACGGCAACAGGAACACGTCGGCCGATCTAAAGACGCGTAGTGTGACTGGCCCGTTGACCGAAGACGCCGCAGGTACCGATCCGTAATCGGGAATCGATCGATCGAGAAATCTGTGCCCTGGCAACATTCGTGCTGTAATAAATGCTGCTCTTTTCTATTAGTTCTTAGAATGTAATAAACAAAGGAAGGTCCACGAAGCCCATACAACTCAACGCTGACGCTAATGCGATCCGTATTTCGGCTTACGACAACTCAGCCTTTCGCTTTGGCAACAACTCGCTTCACGAAGATGCAAACTGCTTATTTGTGTGCGACCGGCTACGCTCGTACGAAAAAGAAGCCGCGGAGCAAGGATATATAGGATGCGAAACGGCCCATTCCGGAAAGCATGGGCGAGCGACCAGATAATGTCACAATGAAAACCAAGGCAGAATGCAAAGCTTCGCAGATGCGACGGCGAGGGAGATGGTAGCGGCTCCTCTTGGACGAAATGATAGCGGTCGCAATTCATTCCGTGGCTGCGCAGTAAAATGACGTTAACGGTGGCCGCGCAGTTTCTTCACCCGCGGCAGATGCCGCTAGCATAACGTATGACGAGCGCTTGTGACATTATCTGGTCGCGCTAGGGAGCCTTGTTACCCGTCCTGTCTTATTCTTGACGCGTGATACAGGCTCAGTTAGGAGCCGAAGAGGAGTTACGAAAAGTTTACAACTTAATAAAGAATCAATACGACCACAATTGTTAGGGTAAAACGTAAAATGCATACTGCGGGCACAATTCCCACTGAAGGCAAGAAACAGCGCGAAGAAACGGCACGGAAGACTAGAAAGAGACAAACGCTGGCGCTGACTGACAAATGAATGAATTTTATTACGCGCAAGCAATAGAATAAACCCCAGGAAGAATACTAACAGAATATACAGTTAAGATTGTAGAAATGCTATCTCCTTAGGCAATAAGTCGACAGGCGGTTTGCTGACGCATGCGCCCCCTCGCTCGTACATAGAAAAAGCTTCAAAAATCTCGCGTGTTCTCTGGTCACCATAGGGCTTAAGGACATGACAACGCTCAAACAAGGGCTCGCATGAGGGCTCATTCGCGCATGAAGCAACATGTGTGGAAAGGTTACTACCGGTAGCGGGTTTGATGGTGTTAGCGTGCTCACGAAGACGGTCATTCACACATCGTCCCCTTTCTCCTATATACGAGCCACCGCAGGACAGGGGAATCTCGTTCACTGCTCTGGTCACCCACTCAATAAAACGCCTTGTGTGTCCCTTTTTTCAGACGTTGCGCCTACGTTCTTCCGAGTTCACCGCCTTGCAGAGGCCGCCCAACTTCTTGGGAGGAGAAAACACGACTCGCCCTCCTGAGCGTTCCACAATCCGGTTTAGTTTGTGTGAGAGACCGTGAACGTATGGGATGACAGTCGTGGTCCCGTTTTCTTTGCGTGCCTTGGGACGTCTTCCTACCCGCTCTTCCGTCAGCAACTTCTTTGACAGACTGCGGATGAGGTTCTCGGGGTATACATATGCTTGTAGGCGCTTCACCTGGTTCAGGAACATCGCCTATATTTGGTGATGTCACGATCTAAATAGGGCGTTCTTCAAAACGGCTGTGGCCACACTCCTCAGCCCAATCCAAGCTCGTGAAACGTGTAGGGGCCACAGTGTCCTAGTATAACAAGGTCGTCTGATGCCAGTTTACACACAAGGAGAACACCAAACAGTTTTGTTTGGTGAGGGGAAAAACGGCAGAGTTGCTGTAAATGAGAAATAATTCAAAAGCTTTTTTTTCCTTTCTTTGGCGAGATTTCCTATAGAGATGCAGCACTAAAACAGTATAGTGGTGCCGTGCCGACCAATCATTTGGGTAATTCCTAGAGGCAGAACACCGGTCACAACAGATTGACTAAGCCCTTGCGCAATGCTGGTGTAGCATCAGTCAGTGGCTCGTCTGATGACACGTTCAGAAAAATGTTATTCAGTGGTTTTGCTATTACTCACACCACATTCAGCCCAACTTATTCAGAACTGCTCCGAGAAAGGCAGTAAGCAGGTTGTGATTAGAAGCAGTGAGAAATTTCGAGAAAGTCGAGCAAGTGCTTAAGTCAAAACAGGTATCCATCAGTTTGAAAGTTTGACGCCTGTGCATGTTCTAGCGCAAGCTGCCTAGCACCTGAGACAGAAATTGGCAAATGAGAAATTCACAGAAAGATACATGGAGAGAACTGGCACTTTGTGGTAAAAGACTAATATATGACAACAGTGTGCAGTCTGTTTCCAAATACTACTTACGCAGCACGTTTTTTTCTGCAGTGGTTTTAACGCCAAAGTGTCTGCTTGCCTTTCGGGTGTCAAGGTAACGCATCGGACTTTTGTTAGATGCTTTGAGTTCAAACCCTAGCTTCTGCGGATATATAGTTTCTATTTTCTATTTTCCAAAAGCAATAAATGAATTTGTTATATTCTTGGGTATTATTTTTTAAAAAGCTCGAATGAAGTACGTTTCACGCCACGTTTGTCACCTGAGTCATTGCTCTGCACTCAGAGAACGCTCTTTTTCCAAAAAATATATTGCAAATATATTGCGGACAGCCAGCACATTAGCTTGTAAGTATATTTTACCGCCGTGTCTCCTAACTGGTTGAACACACTATCCTCTTTGAGACTGGTAAAGCTGCCTCTCAGCCTAGTGCTGTGAGGAGTGCTTGCATGGCGCAGTATTCGTGCGTCTGTTATTGATCCGACAGGCACTTGTTTGATTAGACCTTCTACATTTTTTTTCATGTTCGTTAACTTCGGTCATGAAACATTTTATTTACCATAATTATTGTGTTCTTTCATTTTTATGACACTTCGTACTAGGTAATACAGGGCTCCTGCTCCCTTCTGTAGCGGCACTGCGTCTGGGATTTTATTCATTCGTCACTTCCCTTCAAAGTTTTTTGTTAGATCCTTAGCTTACGATACATACAAATATAGCACACGCGATAGCAATAGAACAGCGCGGAAGACAGTAAAATACCGATTGATGTCAAAATGTTGTGTTCCGGTACAATAGCCTCTCCCTTCAATTTGTTACACTTACGTACATGGTTTTTGAAAGGTTGAAGTAAAATCACAGCTTTTAGGTCGATCTCGAGAAGGCATGCATAAAAACACTGTTTAAATAACGTCAAATAACCAAGTCGTGAGTATAGCCATTCAGGTAGGTCTGCACAACGTTAGTCATGCAGAGAATTAACATAGCCTCGGGGTAAGGGGGGATTTCACAATGCCTACGAGGAGCCGGCCGAAATGTACAAGAGCGCTGGGAAAGAATGAACTTACCTTATAACAACGTCGCTCCCAGCGGGGCTTCCAGCGTGGTGAATTTGACGGATTCCAAACCGTTGCTAACAGGAATGGGAACACCTCACTTCGCAAGCTTCTTCACCGTACGACAACCTTTGTGTGTCCGTACCCAACACGGGCACTCAAAGGATGTTCTAGGCGTTCTAAGATGTTCTAAGCCTTGTTCTAAGCCTTGTTCTAAGCCTTGTTCTAATGTTCTAAGCCTTGGTGAGGCCAATGTGAATGTCTCGTGGCGAATAGTCCGAGAGGCAGTGGCGTTCTCGTGGCCTGAGAATCACAGTGTGCTGCGGCGTCGCGGGGAGCGTGCTCTTCGCCGTAGGAGCACGCGGAGCAGTTGGCGTGACTGCTCTTTTTCGGCGTTGAGTGACGTCTGTCCACGCGCCACCCGCGACCAAGTCTTCGTCGGTTGGCGCACGTGAGCTCCACGAAGCTTGCAGCTGTGGCAACATGGCAGCGCCCAGCTGTTCGGAATTAGGCTTGGTATAAAACGTGGTCTGGTGGTGATGAGACGTTAAAGGTGCGGAAGGGCGAAATAACTTAGGTGGTTGAGTTGGTTCGGTAAAGAAGCCACTTGCCTGGACTGTTGTTTGAAGCTGGAAGCCAACGACGGAGTGGTTTGTTGGGGTGGTGGTGACGGCGGCAGCGGTTGTCGTCGTATTAGCGGAAGTGATTTCAGCACTGGCCTTCCTCCAACTCCCTTCCCGCATCTCCCCCTCCGGCGATGACAAAGTTCAGGGCACAGAGTGTATATAGGATTAATAAATACATATTACAATAACAAAAGATGTTCAGCGGCGGTAGAAGAGCTTTTCTTTCAATAAATTCGATGTATCGCCAGCTGCACTGCAATGTCCGACCTTCGATGCTCGTTTAAAAGATTCGCACACGGCACATAAATCATCAACAACACGAGCAAAGCTGTAAATTTGCACAGAACAGTGAGAACTACCGCACTGCGCCGGTGCCCCCACATGCAGGATTGCGAACAAGCGACTTTGGCTTGGTTCCAAGTCGGCTTGGGATAGCTACGCCACAGCTACGCATTCTGGTGAAAATGTAGCGTGAAAAAGTTGACACGACATAATTAAAAAAACCAACGGCGGCTTGTGAGTCCTATGTTAATATTTACTATCATTTTTTAGAGAAATATTACCAACGCCTCTAGCAGCAGTAATATTATATTGCAGGTAACCGAACTCCACCGAGGTCGCGATGTTGGCTGTTAGCGCTACTGGCGGCAGTGGCGACACAGCGTACTAGACATTCGCGACAGCGCAGTCACTTTAGCTTAGCGTGGGAGGGTGGCAGAGGAACCAAAAGAACTGGTTATCGGCGGGTGTGGACGTGGATGGCACGTCTTTTGTGTCCTCCCTCCCTGTTCTGTGGTCGGCCGCGCCCTTCCCCACTTCGGCGACGGCAGCAGAGAAGAGGACGGAATTATTCTGAATGAGAAGAGAATTTATTATAAAAATTCCCCCGCATTTCCCCGAGGGGGAGAATGTGAAAGTGCGAATGCACGGTTGTCGGCCCGCTTGCGGCGCTTGCGCTCGGCCCCCGCAGCCCACCGCCTCGCCGCCTTCTCTTCGATCTCTTCCATCGGGTTTGTAGTATCACGTGTACACCACGCAGTTATCGAGCCGCTATAACGCCGCTGAGTCGCCAACGCACGCCGCTGACGACGTAGTTTGAATGCGTTAAAGATATAAGGCGCGTCACTAACACTGATATCAGCGTCGCGTCAGTGGCTTGGTCGGTAGAGCGTCGCGCTGCGGCCGCAAAGTCCTCGGATCGAAACCTGGCGCCGGATGCTGTTTCTTTTTTAAATATAGAGGAGCACTGCGGACGCCGCCGCCGCCGCCGCCGCCGGTGGATGGTTTGGGGTCGCTTATAAAGTGCATTCGCACTTAAAAAAAACATAACGGCACGCAGCGACTAGTGGAAACATTGCTGCCCGAAAAACAAAAAAAAATGCAACCAGTTTCCAAGTACTCCGAGCAGCCTACGCTTTGCACAACAATTCTCTATGTTGGTGAAACAATTAGGCTACTCTGAGATCAATGCACAAAAAGTTCACATGTGTTCAAAAAAAGAGTTCAGAAACTCGTTGAAATTCAATACCGCACGATCGTGATGCCAGGATGTTATTCCTGACCACTATGAAACGCGTGGACCAGCGTAACAGGAAAACTTCTTCACCTAGAACTGCTAGCTTATTGTCTAAGTGATTCATAAGGATTGACCACACACGCCACAGCAGTGGAAACATCGCCCGTTGCGGTTGCACGCGAAGACGTGCGGCGCCACGATTTCTCCATAATACAAATGGGCCAGCACACATCAGGAAGTTCACCAACGTGTCATTTGAACGTGTGCTCATTCTAAGTGTAAGACCAAACAACCTGCTTAGCACATTCCAAAACGTTACCGCTACACGACACTGAAACAAGGCATGTTCCAGTGCTTCAGTGTTCCCGCAGTGCGGGCACCGTGAGGAACGCACAATGCCGAATCTCGCCAGACGGTCACACGTCGGAAGAACTTGCCAGCCACGCAACCATCCGAAATTCCTAACATCAGGAGGAAGCTTCGTCGAAGTCACCTGATGCCAACGGACACCGCGTGATCTTGCTGTGTACTGATTATCTAATTGGTTTATTGCCAATTTTTCGCACAATTCGCTTGCTGTACTGTCCCTGACATTTAGGCTTGGCGAGATAGACTGGAAGTCTTTCAGTGTTTTGACAACATAGGCATAAAATGGCGGTGACTGCTCAGCAGAGGAACCAGCAATGCGTTCGTCATAAAACATTGAGCGGTGGGCTCCCAGAAACTACTGCAGCAGCGCCCCTCCCTGGGTACTCAGTTGAGTCCACAAGGTCGAACATGGCACGTACGGCCAGCACGCTACACATGGTTTAGAAGCAAGGCAGACTGAAACCACCCATTGACTTTGACAGTCTCAACAGAAGACGCGACACTGTTTTTGTCTTGCCCACCCAAAAGAACTATCCAAACGTCGGGGCGAGCTGACGGGTGAAATGGCGCGGCGGTTTCGCTACGTGTGCTGCATAAAAAAGCACCGGCGAGACGGACGACTTAATTATGTAGCTGCGCTCTGCGAGGGAAAGTCTGAACTTTAACGCAACCGCAAGAAGCTGCTCCGCTGTATTGATGAGGCGCTTCCACGTAACACGCGCCGCTTCACCAGAGGAATGAAAAACTAAACCAAGTACTCGAACACCCGTAACCCATTCTACGTCGCCCGCCGGGCTAGATGCAAATGTGCCGAAGCGCACTGCCACACTTTTGCGGCTGTTCAGTTGAGCTCTAGACAGCTCCCCGTACTCATAAAATAGCCGCATAAACGCTTGGTAGCTGTCCACGTCCCGAATGAACAGGGACACATCGTCCGCATACGCGGACACCTGGACTTGGCCTATGCCTGGCAACGGAAAGCCGCGGATGGGGGTATTTGCATTGATACGGCGGAGCATCGGGTCTAGACAAATGATAAAGAGCAGAGGTGACAAGGGGCATCCTTGCCTTATCCCGCGGGTGACAGAGAACGGACTACTTAATAGCCCGTTGTCAAAGAGTGTAACGCTCACGTTCGAGTACAGCCGCTCAAGCATTGTTACAAAGTCGGCCGGAAAGCCGTATTGACGCAAAACGCCTGCCAGGTATCGATGTTCCACTCTGTCGAAGGCTTTCGCTTGATCTAGGGAGATAAAGCATCCAGAGTAGCCAATCTTCGACGCATAGGTGAATAAATCACGCGTCAATGCCAGGGATGAGAAAATCGTGTGACCTGGCACGCTGCACGTTTGTGCTTGGCTGACAATATCAAGTAAAACAGCACTGGTGCGTCTAGCCAAAATGAATGCTACGATCTTGTAGTCCGTGTTGAGCAGTGTTATCGGTCGATACGCCTGGGGCTGCGTGGGATCACCGCCTGGCTTCGCGATCAAGATTACGCGACCCTCACGGAACGATTCTGGCCTTACTCCATGGAGAAAAAAAGCCGTTAGCTATGTAGAGGAACGCGCCCTGAACGGCCGGGAAAAACCTCTTGTAAAACCCAGCAGGAATCCCGTCAGGCCCAGGAGCCGACGAACCATTCAATTTTTTAACAAACTCGAGGAGCTCGTCAGCATCCACGGCAGCACGAATCAACAAGATGATCTGGCACACACGGCAGCAACCTACAAAAGGCACTAAGCTTGTCCTCAAACTCCTCTCCATTCCACGACGCGTTCTCGGTCGAGAAAAGGGTGGCAAAATGTCCCACGAAGACCTCAGCTATATCTTCAGCCCTCGTGCTAACCGACCCTTCAGCGAGTGTAACCTCTGGAACAGTAACTAAGCCACCCTCGTCAAGAGAGCCGGCTCGAATATGCCGGAGTACAGAGGGGTCCGAGACGGGCCTGCCCAAGGTCTGCGCACGGCTCGCCGCTTGCAATGATTGCCGTAAGATGGACCCGTAGCGTACCTTTAGCAGGTTAACATAGTCCCGCATCGCGAAGGTTAAGGTGCCCCCTCTCTGTACGATGCGAAGCCTCCACAACGTGTCGTGAGGCGCGGCCGTGATACGCCCCTTGCGCGCTCGACCCTCCTTTACTAAAAGCCCGCGCCAGTGGTCCTTCAACTCATCCCAAGGCAGAGAACCGAACTCGCACAGAGCAGTCAACGAAGCCTTAAGTGCTGCTGAACTGTCCCTGTCGGTTAGTAGAAGCTCGTCTATACGCCACATCTGGTGGCGTGGTGCCAGGTGCCAAGGTTGCCATCGCTAACACGGGCCGGTGATCGGACAGTCGACGAGCAGGAGAGGACGGCACAGCATTCCACATAGCAGCTCAACTCGGGTGGGAAATAGAACTTATCTAGCCGACTGCCAGAGTGTCTCGTTTCCCAAGTAGCTACAAACCTGTCGCCGTGGAGCTCCACCCACGCATCAGAAAGATAGAATTGACCGATCAGGTCCTTTAACTTCGGGGCACCGCTATAGGGTCGACCTTGCCCACTTCCCACTACATCACGCTCCGGGTTGGTTACACAATTAAAATCACCCACCAAAAATGTTGAATAAAGTTCGAGCATGAATGCGTCGAGGGATGCGAAAAAAGCGGAAGAGTCGGAGTGGTGCGCAGGTGCGTACACTACAATAGCTCGGACGCGACGAGCAAGAAAGAAAGAAAGTCTGCAAAGCAGCTTTGGTATAACTACGGACGAGGACAAGCAACCACCAAGAAAGGTAACAGTACGCGATACGACCGCAAAATGAAGCAATCCCTAAGAGTTCTACAGTGGAACTGCCGCAGCTACTTTCAAGCCGGACCTACTCTCGCCGCTCGTATCTCCGAAATTTTACCGTTTTTTATTTTCCTTCAAGAAACCCGCGCTCCTCCATCTCTTCGAGGATACACTACCTTCACAGAACCAGCCATTACTCACGTTAGCAAAAAGCGCCCACCCTCTCAGCCACTGGTAGTTGAACAAGCAGCTGTACTGGTTCGTTCAGATCTTGGATGCCGCCGTGTCAGTGTTCCTGGGCAGTGTTCGAAGGATCACGAGGTCGTCATCGTGCACATTCGGCTCCCGGACGGTAAAGATCTGATTGCGGCGTCGGTTTACTACCACCCGGTTAGTGGTTCTAAAACGCATGTTCGGTATAATTGGCTGCAACACCTGTTGTCTCAGTTTCCTCGAACTCCTTTGCTCATAGGTGGCGACTTCAACGCCCGCAGCACCACTTGGGGCTACCCTTCTACGGATGGCCGGGGAACTCGGCTGGAAACCATGGTTGACGATTGCGGGCTTCAAATTCTTAACGACCCTACTCTTGTTACCCGCATTGTCCTCCATCCTTCCCAGCGGAACACCTTCCCTGATCTCACCATTGCGTCTCACGGCATCATTCGCGAATGGGCCCCCTACTCCACAACGTGGGGTAGTGATCATTGCCCCATACTCATTACATTACACGGCAAACGATTTCGCACGCGCCAACGGCTCACACGCACGAACTGGGGGGCTTTCCGCGCACAGGCTGTTCTCGCAGGTACGATAACCCTCTCGACGCTCATCAATACCATTCAAACGGCTCGCGATAGTGCACTTGAAGATATTGAATGCGACTCCTCAGCACCAGCCCTCGACGCTCATATGGCCAACCTATGGAAACGGGCGCATGCACTCACTGCCCGTTATGCCCAAACGGGAAACGCCATTCAGACCTTGTAAAGCTACGGCGCCAGTACAAGTTGATCCGGGAATACCAGCGAGTACTATCAAATGAGCATTGGCACAGCCTCTGCGACAAGCTAGGGCAGGAAAGAGGGCTATATAAATTGTGGGGCCTTTATCGGGCCCTTTCTAATAAAAGGAAACCGAAATCTTCTCTGTTTGCGTCTCTTACCCTCAAAGATCCACCAACAACGGTCGAGCATCAGCTCATCACGACTTTTTTTCCTCACGCCCCCCTCCAGCAGCATCCGCCATTAACAGTAATCACCATCCCAGCCCCTCCGCGGACCTTGACTCGCCGTTTACTCTTGCCGAACTTCAGGCTGCGCTCTTCCAGGGTAAACAACGCTGGGCCCTGGGATATGATGGCATCACATGGCAACCCCTTCCCGTAATCTAGATGGCTCCACCATTGCCGCACTCTTGGACCTTGTTAATGATTACTGGGCCACTGGCGAAGTTCCAGAACAACTCAAACTTACGCATATTAAACCAATACCAAAACCGCACAAAGACTACTAATATGTCTAATCTCCGACCGATCTCCTTAACCCCGGTGCTTTGTAAACTCATAGAACACCTCATTAATAATCGCCTTCAACATCATCTCGAGTATGTCTCACCATGGTTCCATCCGGCGCAGACGGGTTTTCGTCCAAATCTGAGTACCCGT
Organism: Haemaphysalis longicornis; assembly: GCA_013339765.2. Lineage (NCBI taxonomy): Eukaryota > Metazoa > Arthropoda > Arachnida > Ixodida > Ixodidae > Haemaphysalis > Haemaphysalis longicornis. The sequence goes on from CM023451.1 coordinate 82,989,822, forward strand.
GACTGTCTTTGGCTGCTACGCCGAGCCCTTAAATCGCACCTCCCGGGCGGGTAACCCTAACTACGTCCTTTCAGTTGACATGCGCAAAGCACTCGATCGCGTTAGTCAGGCTGCTATTCTCGAGGAGCTAGCTCATGCATTCCCTAGTCAGAGGGCCCAAAACTAGGTACGCAATTTTCTTGAGAACCGGCCCATTCGTCTTAGCAGCACGTATCCGGGATGGAGCCCCAGGACCTACGACTCGGATAGGGTCGTGCCCTAGGGCTCTATCCTGGGGTCTGTGCTTTTCAACCTAGCCATGTCCCGGGTTGCTCGTACGCTCGAACGGGACTCTGCCGCTCGGTTTGCAATATACGCTGATGATCTCACGGTTTGGGTAGAAGCCGCCTACTTTTCCGACCCGGATCACATGTTGGACGAACTTCAAGGTGCCGCTAACAGCCTCAATGAAACCCTTCCGACACTAGGACTTGAGATTGCCCCGGAAAAGACGGAATTTCTCCTTGTTCATGGTCGCCATCAGCTCCCACCGGATGTACGCAAGGTCATCTACCTCGGCGACACGCCAGTCTCCCCTAAAAGTTGGCAAATTCGTATTTTAGGAGTCCCGCTGGCCAGCAACAATAGCGCTAAGTGTGGGATCAGCCAGCTTAAGTAGTTTAAGCGCAACTGGAAACCCATGCTTCGTCTCATTTCGCGCATGTCGAACAAGCACGGCGGAGCATGCCAGTCAGCCTGCCTTACGCTTACACGAGCAGTGGCAATGAGTCGACTTACGTATGGCGCACCTGTCTATAAGCTCAACAAAGTGCATATGAAGCATCTTCACGTTCTTCATCGGGCCGTTCTTCGCACCATTACTGGACTTCCGCGCCATACCCGCACGGAAACCCTGAATCAATCAGCCCCGGTACCCCCGCTCGAACTGCTCCTCGAGGAAACCCGACAGCTGCACGAAGATCGCCGTTCCTTGACCTGGCAGGGTGCGGCTCTTACAGCTTGGGACTCGCAAATGGCGCTGCCCCAGACCCTACCGCAGCCTCCTCCTCCTCCATGGAAACGGCCCTTAGGGGTTGACAATCTGCAACGCATAGGCGTCCCAAGATCCCGATCCAGAGTTCGCCATCATGCTGTTTCTCGCACTCTGGAGGCTCAACTCCCTGATTAACAAGACATTTACACAGACGCGAGCGTGTCTGCTAGTAGCATGGGACTGGCTTGGCGATGTCCAGGTATACCTAGTTTAGACGGCGCTCGAACTCGACAAACATCCACTACTTCTATATTGGACGCTGAGCTACATGCCATCCTCGCAGCCCTCGACCACTTGACCTACGAGACGTCTGCCCCATTACCACTCCGCATTCGGTTCCTGACTGACTCCCAAATGGCGCTACGTGAGCTCCGGAAACCCTTCTCCGATCACCCTCTGGTTCATCAGATTCAACATATGATTAGTCTGCTTGCTCGCAATGGTACCTCTGTACGTGTTGTGTGGATACCGGGACACATGGCTCAGGGTTCCGGCAACCAGGCTGCCCATGAAGCAGCGCAGGAGAGTCTTCGAGTAACTCCTCCACTGGTTGACAGCCCTGCTCCCCCGCTCTCCCTCAGGCAACAGCTGGATCACGCTCGCCAGGCTAGGCACAACCGCCTTGCCGCTGCCACTCCTGTAAGTTTCCTGCATAACGCCCCATCCCTAACTCGTCCTGCCGAAGTTTTTATTAACCAATTTCGCGCGAACGCTGCATTGACTCCCCACATAACACGCAAATGACACCACCCGAGCGGCGATCCTCCGCCCTACTGCCCATATTGCAACACAGCTACAATAGCAAACCTGAACCACCTTATTTGGCACTGCTCTGCGTACCAATCCTTCCGCCCCATCCTGTTGAATGCCCTACCCAATCCAAGCGAGATACCTCCCACGACACTCAGCAACCCCGATTTCCTTGCTGCCCTTGGGCGCTTCGCTCTCGAGAGTGGCCTCGCAAAAGTAGTTTAGCCGGGGTCTACCACCCCTATGTGTGCATTCAGAAACTGACTAGTCCTCTCCAGGATCTTCAAATGAACATCACCCCGTGACCACTTCTCCCCTCCCCTTTCCCCCTTCTCCCCCTTCCGGCCCCTGGGCCCTCCTTGTGTTAATAAAAGACCTTCACTCACTCACTTTTTTGTAGCGACCTGAAGCAGCGTCAGGCTCGTTATTTCTTTTTGTGTCCTCGTGCAGCAAATATGAATTGTTAATCAGCGCTGCAGTTTGTCTTTCATTCTTTTTTTTCGTTGTTTGTTCGATTAGTTTGGCTGGTCGATACCCGAAGGGAACATAAAGGTCAATGCATGCGTGTACTGTGTCCCTAAATTTCACCCAGAGAGTTAGCGTCGCACATAGTGTCCGTAGAAGTACTCAAAACGCGATCATACACAGACTCCAATCTGTCTAGTATACAAACATCGTTAGCAGCATTAAAACTTGGTACACGAGTTTTTAAAGCAGTAAGAGGTTTCTCTAAATTCCTCACTGTCGCTGAGGACAATAAAACTGTCGAATTTGACTTGATGTCTAAATATCTCTTTTAGAAATTCCTCAAAGCGGTCCGAAAATTGTAACTGTGCCTTTGAAAAAACAATGTTCAATGAGCAGCAGAAAAACGCAGAGCAGAGAGGGGGCAATTGAAACGGCTAAAGTTTTGAATGCACGACGGGTTAAAAAAAACTACCCTTCGACCGCAAACGTCCAAAACACAATAACCACAGTTTCCCGATTTTCACGCGTTGAAGAGTGCGATCAATGACATTTCGCTTAAACATGTTGCGACAATCACTCACTATATTACAGGAAACAAAATTTTTAGAACTTGCTTATGCTGGCTCAGAGATCCTATAAAAAGTTATAAAATGAGTTGCTCCAGTTATGTCAAATTTTAACCTAACAGAGTTAATACTCAAAACAGCAGTCTCAATGTGCCTCAAAGGCAGTCGGCAGAGCTGTGGACGGTTGTGAGAAACAGATGATGTGCGACGTGATGATGGTAATGGTCGTAAGAAGCAGACGACGTGGAAAGTAATTTGGATATAAAATTATAAGACCCTTTTCAATATTTCCTCGAAGTGGGCACCACACCAGCGCAAAGATCACACAATGCTGTGCTCACAATACTTAATTATGGACTCGTTCAAATACAGCTACATTCGAACGGGTAACTAATTTTGGAATTTTAACAATAAAAACAAGACCCTGCACTGAGGCCTAAGAACCGAATATATCGAGAATTCATCCAAGTTTCCGAAAGTTAACGGAATAAATATGAGCAGGCGTATTTTGAGAAACCACTGAGCATCTCTAATAACCCAAGTTTGTGAGATCGGCTTGTCAGCTGAAATATGGTTCGTATAATGCACGCATTTTTCTTCTCGAACAAGCACTTACAAGAATTACAGCGATCGAAGAATATTTTTACATGGGCGGCTCTGCGTGGGCATTTCCTGAGTAAGCACGTGCGGCGGCCCAGCGATACTAGCCTAGAAGTGTATAACCTAATATTTGCAGAAAGAAAACTTCGCACAGAGGATAAGAAAAGGCTGAAATGGTCACTAAATGCCAAGTCGAACCATAACTGAAACATTACTTCGAGGGGCAAATTTTGTATTTGCCCTAAATATTCTGATGTACAGCGGGCATCAAGCGCCAAAAGAAGAGCACACATCTTGACAGGCGAGCACAAACACTGATACGAGTCTGGAGCAGATCAGCAACACGTTTATCTCACCTGCTGCGACTTGCACGAAGCCTCAGACCCTTCCTTTTGACGACGCTGCTTGCGACGCGGACAGCCTCATCTTATCCGCTCATACAGGGGTATATACAGGCATTTACTTCCCACCTCCCCCAAACCCTCTCTGCTGCTTTTATCGCAGCCCTAGTGCTCGGGTAACCTGGTTATCGCTCCGTCAAGCGTACATCACGCCTTGAACGCTGCGCAGTGTTCTCGTAGGTCGATCTGGATGACGCCGGGCGCTCTTTATGAGGCGCGCGCCCACTTTCGGTCGGTGTTTTTTTTTAAGACGATAGTCTTTCTTGGGCTACTTAAACCCAGAAATTTTGGTCTGTCTGTATATCTGTTTGTCGGTCTGTCCGTCTGTCTGTCTGTCCGTGGCTCGATTCAGCCAGCCGGGCAAAGTAAACTTGATATTGCGCAATTGTCTTATATACTCACAACCAAACGTAAACGCCTAAGCCTGATCAATGTGTTCATACTTCTCAACTTTGTTAAACAAGTTCAAGACATTACGCAAATATTAGACAGGAAATTAGTACACAAGGGATATTTATAGTGTTCCTTTATTAAAAATTCATGGATGCTTGGTTTTTCGTTAGAAAATGATATTGTACATCTACTGCACAAAACCGCCCGCCTCCCGGCGGCATATGAAAAGTAACGCGGCAACAGCAACGAAAGGTTCCACTAGCTAGGTTCCACGTTCTGCTTGGAACGCACGTGGAGCACTGCGACACGGTTCTATGAACCCTGTATTCGGCCGCCTCCATTCACGCGCGTCTCCGCCGTACTGCAGCGCTGGCATCGAGGAACCCGGCCTGTATCAGTGGAACGCGGTAAATTCACATCGCCTTGAGCAAACGTTTAGTGTGTTTACCTTGGGATGAGCGCCACTGTACAGGAACGACATGAGAGGTGAGCGGGAAAGCAAAGGGGGGCATTTCCTTGGCAAATGTCTACAAAGACTCTCGTCTTTTGACGACATTTGCAACGAAAAGAGCAGATACGCGGCCAATTTTTTTAAAACAAATATCTTTCTACCCCTCCCAGCCAACGGGTCTGTCGTGCCTTGCGGTACAACAAACTACCAACTTGGATGAGGAGGAGTGGGGCCACTTTAACTCAAGGAGCACAGTGTAGATGGCGCGGTCTATGGTTACCCAGCGTACCCCGCGCTCTGGAGCCTGTTCATGGCGTGGGCGTCGGCGGGACACATTCCGTCGGGTTTGTCGTCTGCTTTAGCAACGGTTGTGTTGGGCCTCTCTAGTGCGCCTTCGCGTCCATTGCGCGCTTCCTTCCCACGGTTTAATTAACTTGTTCTACAGCACGTCCTGGGTAACCTGGGCTCCACGGAATCACGGTAGCTCTTCGCCCCGTTACCAGTAGGAGAAACTCTAATCAAAATTGTAGTATCAAATCAAATGTAATGGGCACAAGGCTGTACGTGAGGGAGCCATAGGCTTGAAAGTCCTTCGCACGGACAATCGGAAGCCGACCGGAGAGACGTGTGGCTGCATAAAAAATTCACAGCATATCCACGGGGTGAATGATGATGAGTGGGCGAAGCTCCTGAGGGGAAATCATCGGTAAAACCGTGACTCTTCAGTGAAAGTTCGCCCACTACATCTGTGTCCGAACGTAACGTCTAGAAAGTCTCGCTTAAACCGCGCGTCGGCACCTTGGGGCTGAGCTCGCCTGATGCGTTTTACAGACGCCTCACGAGCTCTCACTGCATCGGGGTCTGCCTGCCGATACGCGCGCTTTCTCGCCGCTTCCCGTTCTCTGACGTTTTGGAGATCCTCTTCGCACCGCAGCCGTGCCGCTTCGCGTACGGCAGGGTCCTCGCGCCGTTGCCGTGAGGCTTGGGCCTCTCGTTCTCGAACGCTGGGATCTTGGCGGCGTCGTGGCGCAGCCAGACGACACGCTTCGGCCTCCCGCTCTCGTACGGCAGGATCTTGGCGGCGGCGGCGGCGTCGCGCAGCTTCACGGAGCGCTTCTGCCTCGCGGGCTCGCACATCTGCAGCCTTATCCATCGGGCGACTCCGAGCGCGCGCCAACAGCGAACGGATTTTATTACAACGCTCCCCGCCATCTAGTAAACAATCCAAGAACTAAACTAGAGGTAGCCACGCCATCTAGTAAACAATCCAAGCGCATCTTTTCATCATATACAAGTACCGCCATCTAGTAAACAATCCAAGAACTAAACTAGAGGTAGCCACGCCATCTAGTAAACAATCCAAGAACTAAACTAGAGGGGGCTACATACATACGTCGAGGATGGACAGACCCACGCCCTAAGGAGCTTCGCCCCTAAAACGTACCACTGCGGTTTTTAAGGGACGCCAGCATAGCCAGGTACTCCCACATTTTCAACCCTATAGATTCTGCAGCTTTGGTTGGGTGTGGACGAAAAAGTCAGTCACTGAGTCCAGCACTTCTGATAGATATTGATTCGGTTTCTTGTTTTGGGGCTTCTATTCGTTTGATGCAGCTTGCAGCACAGGTCTGTTCGGCCTAAAACAGGCCGGTGTACATTGGCCGGTGATTTTCTGTCCGGCCGTTTTCCGGCAGCCATGTTCGGCCCATGTCCAAATGTGGGCCTTTCGGCCGTATACGGCCGTACTCCCATGGCTGTCCAACGGCCAGTGTCCGTCGGCCAGTCGACCGGCTTACGGTCATACGGCCAGATTCCAGCCGTAGGGCTCCGGCCATTCCAAAGCCACCCGTGTACGGCCGAAATACGGCCGCCGGAGGGCAGCCGAGATTCGGTCGTCGGACTCCAGCCGGACTAAAGCTACCGGAAATACGGCCGTGCTACGGGCATTGGAGTCATCCACAGTACGTTAACTCTACTGAGGCCGGTCACTGCATGCCGCGCAAGCAGATGACTCATTCGCGCAGTGCAGAAGCAGCACAAACCCAGCATTTTGGGTCCAATGCAGTCACATCAAAGTGAGCTCTCGGGCAACCACCAGCCGTCAAGCTTTCAGCGCAGCCTTGCTTAATTACCAGCCTCAGTTGACAGCAAAATTCATTTATTAAACAGTGCTCACAAATGGTCGTTCCTTTAATTGCTGTGCCTCTTTTACTGCCGAACACAGAAAATATTCAGTTCTTTGTAGAGCTTGAATAGATGTATTGTCCAGGTCATGATATCCTCTGTGGGGCGGCTTACCTGTAATAAACGGGGAAAGACGAGGGGGGCGGAAGGCGCACACTTTAGTGGGTTGAATTTCAGAGAGATAAATTGCGCCGCTTTTAGACAATTTCTTTTAGGGCAATATTCCGGAACACTTTCATGCTATGACTACATAAACTATTTTTATAACAGTTGCTTGACCAATTTTGATGTATATAAAACCGGCGTGAATGCCTTTACGAAGCGTTTTGGTTCTCAACAAAACACTCAGGAGCATTTAATATAACTCCTTCACAAAAAAAGTATGTCCAGTTTTTGCCCATTTTTCTTGCAAAGACATTTTCTACTCGATCAACTTTTCTGATGATCTTGCACAGGGCTGATCCTAAGAAGGAGCGAAGAGGTACGTTCATTTGCAATCTATTTTAATGTTGTTTTCATGAGTATACGTCCACACCACTTAATAGTCCAAAAGAACTTGATTTTCTTCTAATGTCATACTACGTTCAAAAAATTCTAGACGCGTTGCGAATGACGCCCTGCTTCAGGTGGCTGCAGTTGTATCCCTCTGTGTTCACGCAAGGAAAGGCGTAAAATTAGAGTTACATAATTTGTTTAAAATAACATAGCAATAGTAGCATGCATACAGGAAACCTCGCATACAGCAACGAATAGGGCAATAAATATTTTATTGGTCAAGGTTGAACGCGTAGGGTTCTCAACCCGTCGGAGGCAAACTTGCGCCTCTGGAAGTTTATTTATTTATTTATTTTTTTTATTTATTTTTATTTATTTATTATTTATTTATTTATTTATTTATTTATTTATTTATTTATTTATTTGATGCCTGCATGCATTACAGAAGGGAGATACATAACACTAAGCATTAAATATGAGACAAAATAACAAAATTATTCTACAAAGCGCGCTGAAAATCGTCAATATAAACAGTTAATGCAATCATACGGGGAAGATAATTAAAACTGCAGTATTGATGTAAAATAAAATGAATCGCGCAAGGCGTCACCTTTAAAGGGAAAAGTTAATAATTTGCTTTAAGCTAGCGGTCCCACTTTGCGATATGTAGAATGGCGCTTGGACATACTTCTCCCCTTCTACTCCAGTTTTCGAATGATAGATATTACGAAAAAAGTTCAACCTGTGGTTTCGTCTGTGATGTTTCACGTCCTGCCATTTCAGTTTACTTTTACTTTCTCTCATGCCAAGTTGAGCGTGCCAATTACCTAATACGAATCGCACTGACATATTCTGTATGTTTTCGAGCGTATCAACCAGCTCTTTGGTGTAGGGATCCACGAAAACACATGCGTACTCCAAGATTGAGCGCACATGAGTGAAATACGGTTGTTCTTTTCAGTTAGATGGAGGTTCACTGAAATTTCGACTCAGAAAGCCAAAAACATATGCAGCCGTAACTTTTATGGTGTGAACCTGCCTATTTAACCTCTAACCACTCCCTAAATAAACTCCTAGGTATTTATATTCCTCGGCCCTTGTCAGAGCAGCATAATTTACGGTATACGTATTCAATTGGAATGAAGGTTTTCTTGTAAAGGTGCCGTTAACACACTGTTTAACATCCAAAAACTAATTATGAATCAGCACACCAGGATGTTATTATATTCGAATAAATCTGCAGGTATACGGAATCACGTTCATTCGCTATAGTCTGGTAAACTACCCAGCAGTTTTGAACAAAGGTATAGGGCCAATAGTAATAACAATGCAAAAACCGATTCATTCAGTTCATAGGATGAAATGTACTACGCAGAAGGTGATATGGAACACCATCATTTGCTTTTTTTCAGTCCAAGAATATACAGTCAACCACTTTAAGCTTATCTATTGCAAGAGCCAAATCATGCGTGAACTCAACTATCTGCGTTAAGCAAGAAAATCCCGACAAAATCCTTGTTTTCTAGGATGCTGGCGATTATGTTTAACCAAATGAGTCATATCTCAAGAGTAGCTAAGCTCACCTTCAAACATCGGAACTAAATTAACACCTAGGCTTCGTCAGTGACAAGGCTCTGTTGTTATCGTAATTTTAAAATAATTTCTTTTCTAAATAGGCAGTCGTAAAATCCCATGAAGTAACATAGTGCAGGGCATGAAGTTTATCCTACCAACGCACGAGCGAGTCTCTTCTACGTTTATCACCAACAACATAGTGCAACATTGCTTGTCGCAGTTTAATTGTAGGCAGAATAACTTGCGCTTTTGCTCGCACTTGCCTTTCTTTGGTGGGAAGTCCTTGACATGGTGGTGGTTTAGCTCCTGCGTGGTGGCCGCTTGCTCGACTCCCTTGAAGGCGAGTTATTTTGGTGAACCGTCTCCATCTCGGACCGGACATCTCTGCCGGGTCGAAGTCTCCAATGCTCTCCATTTCTTGAGGGGGCGAATAGCCTCGACCTGATGCGTCGACGAAGCCGGCGGCAGATGCGTGGTAGCGGCGATGACTGGCGAGGCTTAGCTCACCCGTCGGTGTGGCACAGTCTTCTTATGGCAAAAATGACATTTCGATGGCCTAAAAGGTTCCCTGCTAATGTCCAGTGAGTCCTTGCACCTTGTCCGTTCACCGAGAACACTCATTACTGTTTGACAAACCATGTTCGTTCATTTAAAACGTAGAAACAAGGAGCGGATGAAAAACGCGTCCCCGTCGTTCGGCTCCCTAACGGCTTTTTCTCCCCCCAGAAAAAAACCGGTCGGTCTCCTTCCAGACACGTCTGTGGATGAATTCTCGGCGCCCAGGCGCGTGCCGTTGTTCGGATGTATGCCGTTTGCCGTAAAAATGACGTTAACCAGATACCTTACGCAGGCCGGTCTCCTTTTGAACACCGGTTGCCAAATATTCTGTGGCCATTCGCTTGCCGTAATTCGGCCGAGGACAGCTAACCGAATGAAAAACGTATATTCTGGGCTCGTACGTCGGCCGGTATCCTTCATAACACTGGTTGCCTGAAGAAAACGAATATTCTACCGACGGACGCGCGGTTCACCCGTGAAACAACGAATGCACGGCAGCCGCGCCCCGGCCGGTCTCCTTACGGACACCAACTGCCGCAAGAATACGCATATTCTGTGGCCGTTCGCATGCCGTGCTTCGGCCGATTACCGCTTCCCGAAGAAAAAACGGATGCCCTAAGGCCGTACTTCGGCCGTTCTCTTTCTCAACATCGGCAGCCGTAAGAGAACTGAATATCTGGCAGCCGATTAGCTGCCGTTGTGCGTCCGGACACGGGCGGACGGAAAAATACCGAAGCGCTGGTTGCCGAATGTTGGCCGTTCAGCGCATGATCAGTGGCTGCCAGAACCTGGATGCTGGCCGGACATGCCAGAAAGTGGCCATAGATGGGCCGGTCTTGGGGCACACTTTCTGTGCCGCCTGGGGTACTATAATTTGATTTCATTTTTCTTCCTCCCTTTCCTTTGAGCATTTGTGTTTTCCTGGAATTCGTTTAAACCACTTATTTAAATTTCCGCTATTAAAATGACTGAATTGGTTGAGTTCACCAAGCATTTTCTGTGCTTCAAAAACAGATATATCCGCGGAGCCGTCAACAAACACAGGAAAAACTTGACATAGCTTGAAACTTCAAACACCATCGTGCCTTCCATGTTAATTGAAATATCATGACGGTCCAGGCTAAAACAGGTTGCGAAGAATGAAAGCTATGTAGTATGCAATGCCAACGGCGGATTTTTCTCATAGCGTTGGCTGTTCCAAAAAGTAAACGTGTTTTTGAGAAAAGTGGCGTAAATATTCAAACAATTAGCAGAGGCATTTATCTCTGCATGCAGTGTTTAAAGGCAAAGCCTTTAAAGAAGGCAACATCCTTCCTGGTTCAAGTACATCCACCAAAAGTAACTATATGTTTTGGCCACAAATGTTTTGACTGCAATATAGTTTGACCGACCCAATATTTCACCATCTCTAAATAAGAATTTGGCGTCACCAGAAGAAATTTGTTGAGTGTGTTGGCCGTATGATGCTTGCCCCCCTTTTCATGCAGAAGGAAATACGTAACCAAAACGGTCGTTGCCTGATTGAACAATTATGTCGAAAAAACCACAAAGTTATTACTGGTAAAGCTCTTCTAAATCGTTTAATCGTGAGCGATGCGGTTGTGTATGTCTTTTTATCATTGCCGGGTGTCGCCTCGTGGGAGGATAAAGCTCATTTCCGCAGTCCCTAGAGAAAAGGCATTTGCTGCGGTGCGGGGCGAATGCGTTTGTTCCCCACGGCTGCCGTAATTGCTCAATATCCTTGTAGCGGTTCATTCCGACTGGTAAATATTTTCCTATTCCCATTTTTCACAGCAGTAAATGCCGTTTCAGCATATAGACGGGCATAATGGCAAACTAAGTTTAGTTAAACGTTTACGCCGTGCTGGTCTGTAAGATACATGGCTGTTTTGATCGCGCCATTTAACTCAAGATTTCGATTAGCCGCTCTTTGGAATCCTACTGCTATACCACAACTTTAACGGATAGGAACACGCTACTAATATTGTCAGCCTCAGTGTAGTCCAGTAAACGGGCCGAACTGAGGGTTTAGACGCTGCATCGAGTTTATTGAAACTCGGTGCTCATATGATTCATTTACTGCTAGCGTTTGTGCGTGCGTTGAACTACGTATATTTTTCTGCCATATTTTATACATTCCAGATAGACGTATTTTCATAACAGTAAGTGTACCCGCAGACGAAAATTTTTAATTTCGCGCGTGCTTTGGGACACCTTATTACCCACTTAAGTGTGAGAGTTTCGTCACAGTGGTAGTCAGTTTTGTTGAACTGTTTCTTATCTTGCCTTAGTTCTCTTCTGTTCTCTTCCCTTCACTTCTCTCGTATCGTTTCGTTTCATTTCGTCTTACTCCCCTCTTCTCTCCTTTCGTCTCCCTTCTTCTCTTCTCTTCCCTTCTTTTCTCTCAGCCTCTTCCCGTTCAGTCTCTCCTTCCACCCTGTTTGTGTTTCTACCGTCCTAGGCAAGCACCAGGGTGGTTCCTGTTGAGTTACTCCTTAAACGCTAACGCAGCGCCGGGCTTTTGTAATGTACCATTGCACTTGTTTGTAACGCCACGTACTGTTATTGCACACGAGAGCTTCCTCAGTGCGACTTCGCTAGAAAATTACCCACATCAAAATCTTCAATCTTACCGTGCACTCGCCTCCTCATGTGGACATAAAAGTTGCTCAGCTTCCTCTTTGATACTGGAAGCCACTTGAGATGAAGATTTCTCTTAGGTTACCGTAAGGCAGCTCAGGGCATTTTTCTTCCGCTTTTGCGTATCTGGTTGCTCGGTTTCTCCTTACCACTGCAAGATCCTTAACGCAGGCAAGCGCTTCGATAAGACTGCGGAACTTTGCAAGAAGATTTTGCGTCCAGTTGCAAAAGATCCCCTCATCTTCCAACAAAATTACAACTCTCCTGTCCTCACAGATATCAAAGGATTTAAAGACTCTTGGTAAAGCATTTTTCGAAAACCTGGACAGTAATTTCAAAAACCTTGTTGTTGCGCTTCCTGTGTGCCAACGAAATTATAACCCCGAAATTTTTAAGCTGGTTTTATCACAATGGGTGAAGCTGAGATCTTTAGATCAGTCGGACGGAAGAACAACCGGTCGGACTATCCGTCGCGAGGGTGGCCAGTAGTCCTGTCCGTCGGTCCGTCAATCGGCCGGTCACGTCAAGCTGTCTTTCTAGGTATGCCAAAAACCTTCTAGTTAAGCGGCGCAAATATTGCGTGGAAACTACCAGTTCCAAAATTAAGGGTGTTACGGCTCGACGGCAGCCGGGGAATTTAAATAAAAATGAGGAACATTAATAAAATATAAGTGGTGGACCTTTTCAAATATTTCCGAGGGCATAATCTGCGGAAAAAATTAGCGCGTGCCATGCCGCTAAATATGAATTTCGGCTTGTTAGTTAGAAATTGTTTTTGAATAGCTCTAAAAGCCCATTGAAGATTAATCAACAGTTCGTTCTCTAAAAAATAACCGCCCCCCCAAACCTACGTCCTGTTCGCTACAACTGCAACCATTCAGATTAAAGATCTAATGAATCAGCAGGATCGAGAATGGCGAAGAACATAAGAGCATTGTTGAAGGTAATGGCGAGAAAACGTGGGTTTATGAGTAGGTGCCTTCTATCACGTGGCATGTAGCGACAACTTGGGCATTAGGCATCGATGGTATGACTGGTAGAATTCTCTTTTAGGCGCCGTGCGATGATATACATATATCATGGGATCCTCTGCATCTAGAGAGACACTCGCATTTGGGCGTCAAGAAGCTTTTTAAATGAACATATGAAAATAGTTTTCAGCCTATGAGTGAAAAGAGCCCACCGGTTTTATTTTCGACAATACGAGGAGTTAGAGCCGATCCCTGTTGCTCTTGAGGAAAAGCCTATCCCAATAAAAATAAAACATAAGGCATTGCGTGTTTTGCTCGACCCAAAGGGGACCTTCTTTTCACATATTAGAGCGTTTAAATTAAACTTAGTGGAAACAAATCACACCATCTTCCCGTAGGGGAACCCTGAGTAGTATGCGAAGCAGGCATGGGGTCGATTCAAGTGCCCATTAGTTTTCAGTTCGTCGTTTCCGTGAGGTTACGGTACGTAGCTACCGCTATATTTACCGTTTGGTTTCCATGGTAACTACCAAACTTTTCACTTACCGGAACTACGAAATGGGAAATTGCGTTGACCCCGATGCTGCTTCGCATACTACTCAGCGGTTCCCTACGTAAAGATGGTGTAACTTTATTGGAGGGGTGTGGGGTGTGTTATATTAGAGAGGCATTAAAGAGGAAGAGAGAGAGAGACGTTGTACGTGGTATGAGTTGCCTTTATTTAGGCATTATCATCATCATGTTCAATGTAGGCGACGTCGAGCTGTGGTTGGCGTTCCGCTTTGATTAGGACCGCCTTATGGTCTGTCAAATGTAAACTCAAGGGCTGTTGTAGTGGATGAACCCTAAAGTTGCTGAAGATGAGGTCGATGCACGTTCCACGGATGGTTGCGGGCTGCTTGTAATCACGGCCTGCCGATACTCGCCGACGCACGCCGCTGCCGACGACGATGAAACGTCGACGGCGTGTGAAGCGCGCTCGTCTTGTGCGGCAGCAGCAAGACACCGGCAACACTGCCGCTCCAGGAGCCACAGAAGAGTAAGACACCACCGGGCGTTTAGCAAGCCAAGCATGCGCAGTGGGGGTGTGGATGGCGAACCACGACAACGATAATGGAGGGACATAGCCCCGACCATGAGATGCTTCGCATCTTAAATTCTCTTTCCAAAGGTGCCACTCCTTCGGCCCTATACAGCGGACAAGTTTTGCTTGGCTGAATATTAAAATAACCGTATTTTTAGAAGGCTGAACCATAGTAGCATGCTTTATTAGTAGGCAATAATTCCAGCCATATAAATTCTAGACCGACTGTGCCATTCATACCTCCGAGTAACAACTGGTGCTTTCCGCACAAGCCCACTTGAAAGTTTGTATTTGGAGGTTGAGATGTGGCCGCTTCAAACGTAGCGGGCTTGCGCAGCTTAAATGCACACAGTTACTACTACGTCATTCAAACAACACCCGCCAAGAACTTAAGCGCATAGCTCGTACACCTTTGGTGTTTCTCCTAAACATCCTTGACTTCCCCTACAATACACGATATCAGTAAATGCGCTAGCATGCGAGATTGAGATCTCCTTACTGGACACTGAGGAGGCATGCCTAACTGATATGCTATAGCTGTAAACCACAGCTTGTCAAATCAGAGTTATCATTTACACGTTTCAACAAAAACAATACACGCCAAGACCGAATCGTTCAGCAATTTTTGTCTATTCAGGATAAGTACCGGTGTGAGAGACTTTACTGTGAAGCATCTAAAACAAATACACCAGTGCCATGTGTGCCTTATGGACTTCATATCCCTTAAAAAACAACCAAAACACGAACATTTTTTCGTGCGAAAAATTAGGTGTATTTTTGGCTGTGTAAGATGTAGCAAAAATAAAATACAAAACAATCACTCCAGCAGAACCACTAGGCCTAGTGGCGTCATTGGCATTGTGTAAACATCGTAAAAACGCACTTCTAAGTAACCTTGCAGAAGCGCTCTCGTACACTTGCGCATTGCAAATTGAAGACACATTGCGCTGAAACCCTGGACACTTAGAAATTCCAGTCAATGAAGTTACAGATCAGAATGCTGCCGCAGCTGCCCTTGAAGGCTACGTGTAAGGAAAAAAGCACTTGTTAAAAGCAGTGTGTCAAACAAAAATATACGAATTCAGTTACTTGTCGGGTTCGGTAGAATTATTTAGTTCCGCTTCACTTCCTGTTCGACTAAATAAAAGACCGAACCTGTTCGTGAATCGGCTCAAGAGTTTGAACAGGCTTGAGTTCGGAGATAAGGGGGATAAATTTTAGGCCAAGTTCGAAAACAAGTTTTGTGGCTTATGTATCGGTGAAAATGAAATACAATTTTGCTTTGTTCAAGTACTGCTTTTTTCCATAAAATAAGGCATATTTAAAATCAGGTCTATTAAATTAACGAGTTATAAAGGAAAACGTAACAGCCGCTGTCCTACGGACTACATGAAGCTAGCGCCAACAGGCATGACAGAGTAATGTAATGATGCTTGTTGTCCCGTTTTATTGCTTCCATTTAATGCTATCAAGATGTTAACACACTGCTAATAATTTTTCTAATTTTTTCTATTATATATAGGTCGTTGCTAACGTTGTGCTGCAGAACAACGTTTTATTTTTCACGTTTTTCATCTTTTCTGATGAGCACAACGTCCTCGACGCCAAAGAGAGTTGAGCGACATACTAAAGGCTACTTCTTCCAAAAAATCGCAAGGTGAGCTTGTCTACGTCGTCTATATAGTGTCCCAAAACAAACGTGTCAGGAAGCGCTGAAGACAAAAATATCGCCGACCACGGGCTACGACCCCATCGCCATCTGGCTGGCTTACTACTTCGACTACGGAGGAACCTTGCATGCACCCACCAACCAACACAATCTACACAGGAAACTTACACGTAAACTTCCATGCGCACACGAGAGGGTGTTGAATCTGCTGGTGAAGAGCAGCTTTGCTTGTACAAAAGAATATAGTACGAAATACTCTCGTGACGATTTCTGAACCGGAACGTCTAGTGCCCTACTTTGTTGAAACCTTTTTCAATGGACGCTGAATTTTTTGAATTTGTACGTGTTTTGTTTAAGGTCTTTTTTGCGCAACGAGGCACTAGCTTCATTCGCATAAGCAGACAGCGTCCTCACAGTACGGCACCAAAAAGCTCGTGGAACTCAGGGCATAGGGTGAACAATTGGAGTAACGTGATGAGAACAGCTGCACCAGAGGTGTGGACGGGCGTAAGCCTACCTAAATGCCTGCACCTGATCCGGCCCGAGGGACGGGCTCGGGTTGCAAGGCTGATGTTTCACCAGGAGCCTGGGTGGATCCGGCGACCGAAATAATATTGCTGCGGTCAGGCCGTCCGGACGCTTTGGGAGCGGCCTGTTAAAGTGAGGCAATTATTAAATTTTTCTATAATACCACAGAACCTATACGTTGGATACCGGCATAGTATTTTGGCCGCGTCGTAGTCATACGTAGTTCGCCTGCATGTGCACTTCGAGAAAAAATTACGTATTTCTGCTGCAGATACTGTAAAATCTCGTCAATTTGAACTTCACTATTTCCAACTGTACGATTTCGTCCCCCTAGTGTCCATAGGAGCCTACGCATTAAAAACCCCTTAATTCACATTCGAGCGGCCTCCGCAACGGATAATTCAACTATGCGCCACCGCGCCGGCAGCTTGGGGCCTGGCGCACAGCCAGCTCCTCAAGATGTTAAATTGTGTAAAAGCCATCCAAATCCCCAACAGTGGATGTTTTGAGTGGAGTTTCTTTGTGGAGTATCTTCATAAGGAAATTCGTTCAGGGTGTGGGGCGTACTGACAGTTGGCATGATTTCTGAGGTCATACACCTAGAACCTGCCGCTGCAGGTAAGCAGGAGGAGGTTGCAGATGAAGAAGCAGTGCAGCTATCACTCGGAAGTAATGACCGGATTGAATGCTCCTTGTTTCTTTTTCAGTTTTGGAGTACGCGGTAAGGACATCTTTCGCTGAGGATACCTTTCGGTAATTTCGTTCGAGATAAACGGTTTCCCTTTCGCCTTCAGCCATGAAAGGCAGGTTTCAATGACGGTCTTTTTCAAGCATTCAAATGATGACGTGCTCTACAGCTCCAAGAAAGCATTTTACGGCTTTTGTGCGTCATTTCCTTATTTCGAACTTTCACTAATTTCAACCTAGGTGGCGTCCCCTCGGAGTTGAAATTAAAGAGCTTATACTGTAGCTGATTTTTACTCCATTCTTTCCGCCGACCACTTGTGAATGCGTACTTTACTGACAGAAATATGTTTGTTGTAATATGTATTGTATTAACACGGCAGTCTGTGTTTCAAAAAATTATTTCTACGACCCTATTTGGCCTCTTTTTATCGCTCGTATAAAGCCGATGCTCTAACAAATAAAAACGTGGTTTCCATAGCCAGCGCAACTGTGCGTCTGTTTTCTCCTGCGTGCTATCCGTCGAGCTAATCTTTACATTATTAACAATGCGTTCCATCCAGCCATAATTCCTGCAATTTTGAGGAGCTATAAGCAGGCGTGTCTAGGGTTTCAGCCTTGATAGACGGCAGTGCAGCAATTACGTGGACTGATTGCCTCTGCCCATTTCCAGCGAGGCAAAGGCGATGTCGCTGCTTCAACCCTCCTGTGGGCTGTGCCTATAGTGGGACATTTCGTTTTTCCCAACCCTGCCCCATTCTTGCGCGAGAAGCAATCATGCTATTTCAATATTGGTACACACTCTTTCACAATGTTGCCACCCAACAAAGAACCTTCATAGCGTTTTTAATCTGAAGGGAAAAAGTGCGCTGGTGATTGCGAAGCGTATGTTGCGTGCCACAAAAAACCACCCAAAAGACATTCACCCCCAGTTATCAACAACGGTCGAAATATTTCGTCGCGAACCGGTAACCGTAATTTCTTTTTCACTTCAGTTAAGCTTCGGGCGGGCGCAAACATAACGGTTCCGGTTCGGATTCAGTT
>CM023451.1:83008015-83148555 GCA_013339765.2 Haemaphysalis longicornis
TTAACGTCCTTGCACGCCACCTTTGCTTACTGGGGAATGCCAACACCGACAGAACATCGGCACTGCTTTGCCAAGTAAAAACGCTAGGCATGCTTCCTCACCCGGAAAGTTTTTTTTTAACAACGCCGCGTGCGCCTTTCCATAACGCCACCGGGAAGAGGATTTCGCTTATTGAGCCACCAGATTACCATTCGCACCCTAGTCGAGTTTATGGCGGTTTTGGTGGTTAGGCCAGCCCGACTACAGCAACTCCAGTCCAGAACTTCACCCAAACTAATGTGACGCCACCAAGACCTTGACGTGAGATAGCAATGGTGGTATCGCGTGCTACAAGAGGGGTGGATCTTATAAAGGTGGAAGGATACTGCATTCACTAAACACCGAAACCCCAATACGGGTACTTCGGAAGTAGCCAGAGTGATGCAAGCACCGAAACAAGCAAAAAAAGGAGGAAGAGCAGCAACACAGGAAACTTTGAGCATCATCTTGAGGTAAGAGCGCGACTGTTAACCTTTGCATCCGCAAAGTGTATTCTAGATAGGCAACACAGTTGAAAAACGTTGTAACGAAGACTTATACAGGGAATTATGGGCTGTAGGAAACTAAATACAATCTTTGCTTGGCCACATTTCGTTTCAGTGACACTTTTTCTTTTTGTAACAAAAACGCAACCGTTAAACACGTATGATATCGGGTGCAGCTCAGCAATAATTGGTGCGCGCGAGGATCAAAACTAAGAAGTTGGTATAAAAATGCAAGATAAAAGATTACGATATAGCGCAACCTTGTTATCGTTAAAAACCTTGTTATCGTTAAAAACCTTGTTATCGTTTTTGTCGTCTCGCACAAAAGTCACTTTGACTGGTGGTATGTCACGTTTTCATGTCTCGGTGCATTAATTTTTAAATGCCGCAACGAGACACGTGTAAATTAATTGGTGTATAGTGGTTTCAAAGCCTACAATCAAATATGTGTATCATGAATATTTCCACGAGCCACATTGCCGATTAAAAGACACTTTTTGCGTCTAATATCGGATCAGACGAATTACCTTTTGGCTTCAATACGGATCTGTTAAAACGAGGTTCATTAGAACGAGAAATAGATGTCTTGTTTTTCCAAGTCATCGAAGGAATTTTATTAAACAACGAATTGTGTTTATTACGCGCAAAATTTTGCGCTTTTGCTATATCTTCCCTTTCGAAATAAAAGGAATCTTCGTATAAAAAAAACTTTCTTTTTAAAGATGTTACATACGTCGTTGAAACTACTATATTTATATTCTACTTGAGTGTTTCTTGGACAAGAATATTTGCTAAGGTCATTGTCCAACTCACTACTTAGGTTCGAAATCGAACCTGGGTCCTCGCTTTATGAAACCGGTGGCTGTCTGATTGAGGTATCATAGCAGTCCTGTTTCACAGCTTTTACTTGGGGACTGTAGCGCGGGCGTTCAATTAAGGCTTGACAGCAAGTTATAGCGCGGGGTTAATGTGGTAAAAATGGGAGAGGTGTGAAAACCTGGCCACAAAAGCTTTCGGGCCTGCCAGTCATGGAGGACTTTCAGCGTCAAGTTCGGAAATCTATGTGAGCTGCAATAGCCGGGTATCTGATGACGGGAAACTGGCCGCTTGCTCTGCTGTTTTGTCAGCCTTGCACAATTACGGCAAGCTGCGCCAATTTTTGTTGACTGGACGCCACTTGCTATGCCCGATATTTCATATAACCAAGCTTGTTCGCTGTAAAGCCAGCGAGCGTCGTCATGCCTGATATAGTCATTAGTGTTTAGGGATGCATAGAGGGGACAAATTTGTATTTTCCATTTCTCGTCCTGCGTTTACGTCAGTCGTTTTCTCAACCACCCTAGTACGTAAACACAGTAAACCAATTAGTGTCATATTGTCTACTTTGTAGCTATAAACCAACACCAGTATTTCAAAATTTTTTTAAAATTGTAATACAAAACAAGCCGGACTTCGAAATGTGAAAGCTTGAAACAATCAAAAATGATATTTGTATATAGGTTTCCATAATTGAGTGAAATTGCCATCTTATCTGTTTGCAGTAAACATTTATGTTGAACTTTTTTATGTAAACTACAAATGGGAGGACTAAAAAATGGTTGTCGAATAACAAAACATTTTGACCACTCTAGGCTGTTTAAATGCAGAAAAACACGCCGGATATTTGGTAATTATAAGGCATGAGCAGGGCTTGTTATTTATGTGAGAAAAATTCTTTCTGCGAACCAAAACTAAACCTTATATTTCGCCTAACTGTATGCAAAGCGTATACAGAAAAACGTGTGCGACGAGAGCTCGAATGTTTTGTGTTTTACAGAGGTAAAGTTTTGAAATTTGCGCAAATTTGACCTGGCAAGGCTTTAGCTTCTTTAAGAGATATGTTTTTCCTCTGGAGAAACTTCAGATGTATTCTCATTGCACAAGGAGCTACACGTAACTTTTTCGTAGATAATATACATGTATATGTCGCACGTCTTCCCAATTTATTGTGAACACCTTAACAACTGTGGCTAGTCCCTAATACTACTAGTGATTATGATCCAGAGAAAAAGTCTAGCCTTCCTCTCTTAGCCTCATGGACACAGGGGCCTAGATACTTCGACAGTTACAAACCAGCACCTTCCCTAAAAAACAATGCTACCCCAGCGAACTGACGGAAAACCAGCGAACTTGTTTCACGCACCTTGGGGCTGACCCAACGTATGGCCCTCAGCACCAAACACCTGACAACTCGAGCTACACGAGACAGCTCTGGCCATAGTTCGGCAAAACAGAAAAAACTCACTCAAACTAACTCAAAT
Source organism: Haemaphysalis longicornis (assembly GCA_013339765.2). NCBI lineage: Eukaryota > Metazoa > Arthropoda > Arachnida > Ixodida > Ixodidae > Haemaphysalis > Haemaphysalis longicornis. Next base: position 83,010,840 of record CM023451.1, read on the forward strand.
GTTTCCTTCAACACTGTACTCATTCCAAATCACACTCAAAAAGCGCGTCTGTTCTTCGGACGTACTCATCACATAACATTAGTAGTCATACTCACTCGTACTGATACTACTCATTTGTCCTCAAGGGTACTCACACTCAATCTGTACTTATGAGTACTCAATTCTTGTGTACTAACTTGTACCCATACTCAATCTGTACTAACTTGTAATTATAGTCAAATTGTAATCACGAGTACTCGCACTAATCTGTACTCATGAGTACTCAATCTGTACAGATGAGTACATGAACTCAATGTGTACTTATGCGGACTGAATTTACACTAAAGAGTACTCAACTTATCTGTATTCTTGGCTAGGTCATGGCTCGAGTGAAAGACTAAATAGGAAAGATTTTAAATGTTTATTTTACTTTGAAAATTGAGGCTACATGTAGATCAGGACAGAGAAGCGTGGGAAGAAATTGTCTGACGCACTGCACTGGCGTAGGTCGACTCACTGCGAGAAGGCACGTACCCACCAGACAGTCAAAAGTATCGTAAACACTCGTATTGCGTCTGGTGTCTCCATGTAGTCTCTGAAATAAAACAACGAAGACTGGGGCGTCTAGTGCTGTCGGGGGTCTAGGGGCTCCTTGAGGGGGCTGTGGCCATAAATTTTGGTTTTCAGCGTGTTTTCGGATGACAGCGTTTGTCGTCCGTTTTATTTACACAGCGCGTTCATTTTTTTCCGGATTGTCGGAGCTGGCTGGCATGCTACTGCTTAATTTTATGCCAACCCCCCGGCACAATAAGGCATCCGCGTACATTGACGCCCATTCGTATCCAGATCACTATCCGCTATTCACATTTGCTCAATGGCTGCGTTTGTTTTTTATTGTTCTCGATACTAGAACCTTCCTTAACAGGACGTTCATTGCGATGAGGTTGGTTCGTCTGGCCATTGGAAGAGGGATCCAATAGTGTGCTCAAGTGTATACCTACGATAAATAGCTAGTTTGAAAGTCAGCTGGCCAACATGCCACTGCAGTTGTATTAGCGCCCTTGATCACCATTTCAAAACTATTCTAGGTAAAAAAACTGCTTATCCGAAACACAGTAGCGATTTGGCAGGGGGCTCGACGGATAGGCAATTTCGTGCTCTTTAAGCTAGGGAAGCGGAGGAACCGAAAGAGCGTTTCAAAAACTGCATTTCTTATTTTTACACAAAAGCCGATCACATATCTGTGTAGTCCTTGGTCGGGAAATTACAGCGAGTGGCTGTATTTATTGATGCGCGTAGGGCTGCTCGGGGTAATAAAATTTTAGTAATGTTACTTAGGTCCCTCCGATCGCCACTGTACTCTACTGTGCTGGATACTCGGTAGTGTACTCGGTATGGATGCAGCGGTTGAGACGTAGGGCTGAACTTTTTCTCTTTCGTAGCTTGGTGTCCGATGTTGCGAAGGGTCTTCTTTACTTTTCGAACAATTTGTTTACCCTACCTAACGAATAGTGTTCTTTTTTCCGAATTTTATCCCGCGACTGTGCCGGCTATGCTTGCGGCTATCACAATTTGTTTACAAAACGTATCGACGAGTGCTTCCACTATTTTGGCCTTTCGTTGTTTCTGAGTGCTGTCCCGTGCAGCGGAACGGTTCTTTTAAATTTATTTCAATCGTGTAAAAAGAACACCAGGTAAGATATTCGATTATTTTGATATTTCCCACCGGAGCCTCCGCCTGTTGCGACTACTGTGATGAGATCTTATTGCCATGGCTTTCGGACAAAGTGCAGTCGGTATATATTTACTTGTTTTTATGTCCCCGTCCCAGGCTGTGGATCAGCTTTGAAGACTTTTTCAACTGTTTAGAGTCCGCTCCGGGTGAATTACTAGCTAATTCTGCTATTTAAAAGGCGCCTCAACGATTAAGGCTAATTGGGACAGTAGTTTATTTACATTTAGTATGCCCTTTTTTTTACCCGTGTATGACCTTTGGGACAAACGTTAAAAATTGAAAACTGCTGAAACTAGGACGTTCTAACTTAGCATAAAGTTGCTCTACAACGTTATAAAGAGGAGTGCGAAAGGAATAAACCTTATAGGAAAGATGTCCTGACGAATATTAGAACCATCTCTCAGCTCCATGTAAAGGCGTCCGCTATAAGGGAAGGTTGTCGAAGCTACCTAAGAATGCTTTCAACGAACGTTCTTCGAATTTGTGCCACATTGGCTCGTGCAATGGCAACGATAAATACTGAGATAGGACATCGGTAAACATGAGCGGCGTGCTGTGTCGTTTGAATTGTAGTTTAACTGTTTAGTCATTGACAGCAGACTTTCATTCCAATGTACTGTTGCACCAAGGCCATTTGAGTAAACGCTACGTACTGAGCCACTTTTAGTACCTTTCTATCCTAAATATGCGTAAGCTGCATGCATATGCCAGCTCTGCTAGCCAGGACAGGTATTTCAATATGTTTAACATTGCGGCTCCTCGTGTGAAATGTGCGAGGTTGCATCACTAGATGCAGAACGTAACCTAAACGAGGTATTAGGTGGGACCCGGAACATCCAGTGACTTAAAAGAGACCACAGCTACATTCTTAAGACGAGAAAACCATAATAGGGCTGGTAGAGAACAGCTTTGCATTAAAAACGTGAGACAAAGTGGGGCTAGAACCCTGGAACCTCAGCAGCAGAAAAGAATTCTACGGCTACAATGAAGACGCCAGAAAGTGTACACAAAACGGTTTTCCGGTGTTTCAGTTTTATAGAGCGCGAATTGACACCCTGCATAACACGTCGTGAGTTTGGGCAGCAAAGCGTTAAAAAACATGCACTCAGGCGTTTCACGCACATGACTTGCATGTCGAGCGATTTTACCGCCCTGCGGCTGTATCTCAACTGTTTGGAGATCCGTGAAACCAGTGTTTTGAGGACACTGCCACTTGCTTAGACAAATAAATGTATTTTAAATGCATTGAAACCACAGTTCGCAGCTGTAAACTTTCTAAGTGGCAGCAGCGACAGTGGGCAGAAGTTTCCTGCGGCTGCCTTTGAGACAAGTCGATACGTGGCTAACAGTTGCACCCTACTGGCAGCGCTGATTGCCTACACATCTACTTGCGTACAAAAGGCGGTTTTATGCATAAAGACATTATGAATAAAACAGTCATTGTAGCCGAGGAGTTCAAGAACAATCTGTTCAGTAGCCGGATCATCCAGGATAATACCGAACGAGAAAGAAGTTAAAAGGATATAGGATATAGATATCCCACAAGTAATGCGAGAAGTAGGGAAGGCTTTGAAAGAAGATAAAGGGGGCAAAACACCTGGTGAAGATCATATAACACCAGACCTATTGAAGGATGGCGGCCAAATTGTACTAGAAAAACTTTCAAACGTTTACACGCAATGCGCAATGACCGCGAGTGTATTGTAATCTTTGGAGAGCGGGAACATCATCCAGGTGCATAAGAAAGGTGGCATGAAGGACTTGAAAAATTACAAACCTATCAGCTTACTGCCAGTCGTCTACAGGGTACTTACCAAGGCAATCGCTAACAGAATTTCTGCCACCTTAGACTTCAGTCAATATAAAGAACAAGCAGGGTTTCGTAAAGGCTATTTAAAAATGGACCATATTCTCACGATCAATCAGGTGATAGGGAAGTACGCGGAGTGTACTGAATTTTCTTTTACAGACTCCACATAATATGAGAAAACATTTCCGTCTGTCGAAACCTCTGCAGTCATTCAAGAATTAGAAACAATGGTGTAGCCGAGCATTATGTAAGAATAGTAGAGTATATTTACAATTGGTCTACAGCTTCTATCATCCTTCATAAGGAGAACACTAAAATACCTATAACGAATGGCGTCATACAAAAAGACACAATGTCTTCAATGCTATTCACAAGATGTTTAAAAGAAGTATTCACAAAAGTGCTTTCGGAACAGGCGGGAGTAAGGGTTCATTGGAGAATACCTCAGAAATCTCAGATTTGCTGATGACGTTGCATTGTTAAGTAACTCGGGGGACGAATAGAGTAGAACAGAGTAGAACAGTGTGCGTGAAAATTATTAGGAAGAAAACTAAAGAAATGATCAATAACCTCGGGTAGCCGAGCGGTTTGAGATAGGTGGCGAGGAAGTAGAAGTGGTAAGCAAATATATCTTCTTAGGCCAAGTTGTGACCCCGGATCCCAACCATGAGGCAGAGATAATTAAAAGGATAGGAATAGCGAGGAGTGCATTCTGCAGGCATTCTCTCATAATGAATGAGAGGCTCTGATTCGGCAGGCATCCTCTGAATGACAGCTGCATCTTAGCGGTAGTCACCTACGGGGAAAAAACTTGGACGTTTCCTAAGAGGGTTGACCTTAAATTGAGGACGACGCAACGAGCAATGGAGCGGAATATGATAGGTGCAACATAAATGGACCGGTGTCCGAAGGATCCATATCCAGTTCTTTTCCCGATACTGAACCTAATTTTTTTTACAAAAAAATGCGCTGTTATAAAATGCAAAGCATCAACAACTTTATTTATATAGCTGCGGTTATTATCCCGCATACATTGTGGCAATACCGTAAATTGGAGAGTTTTAGCTGACGGTTTTGACGCTCAACTATGCCCCCGATGGCCCGCTAAGCACTACCGCAGCGTCAGCGGGAGAAAGGCTTTTCGCTAATCGACAACCGTATCTCCCTCGACGGGGATTGATTCGCGTCACTGGTCGTGCCCTGTGCGTGTGCAAACCAAAACGTCATCGAATTGGAATTTGGTCATTCAAGTAATGTGTGTACCGTGTTTAGTGCCTTAATTCACCATTTTATTGCACTGTAGTCGCTTACACGCTATAATGGTTCTAACGAAACCGACAAACTTTGAAATAACCAAAACAAGGCTCTTTCTCGGTGCTGCATAGATGCAATCTAGCGCTTCGGTTAACGTTTCTCGCTTCCGTTGTAAATCCCGTTGAGGAGTGTGGCGCGTTTGTGTATTCGTAAGAGCTTTCGCGATTTCGTCGCTCGAGTTCAACTCAAGAAACAGAGTTTGCAGGAGCGCGTTCGCATCGTGGGGCAGCGATGTTGATATTCCACACCGTAACGTAAGCTGCCGCGAAGGTCCGCTAAGAGTCCCTGCTTAGTTCAGCGGGGCCTCGCTCCGGTATCACCGCTAGCGAGCTTGCGCACCACGCATGCGCAATGGCGCTCCCGCTAGCTATAGGAGCGGAGCGGACCATCAGATACGGTCAGCTAAAACTATCTTTTCAGCGTGTCCCTACTTAATACAACATTGCAAACGGTTAGAAAAAAATTGGTCTTTTATATTCCAGAAAATTAAATTAGCGGTTTACCAAATGCCACAAAAATGCGTTAACCCAAACCCCCCTTCTCTTACCCTTGGCAAAATGTTCGTGTCTGCAGCAAGGGTGAACTCTCAATAAATAGTACGAACATTCGATTTATGTTTTTTCCATGTATAGTAGAGTACCTTTTACGCGTACTACAGTTTGCTCACCATAAAAAAGTTGCACACTGGCGCGCAAGGAAAAGCATAAATTAGTGTCTCTTCCACTTCTCGTCCCTCTTTTGTAGGTCAACTGTCGTCTGCGCCAGTAATAATGTCTGTCATAATGCTTAAGGGGCACTCCTAGGTACTTATTAGGTGTCGCTGCACAGTTGATATTCTGAAACACTGCCGGGGCTATCTTTACCCCAGCTTGCGACATATGCAGTTACGTACAGAACCATTTCACTTGGTTTACGACCTCAGTTTGTGATTCAGGTCACTTTGTTCACGGTCTTTCTCGGTGCAGAAAATGGCTATATCGCCCGCCCATGAAGAAACCGGTACATCCGCAGAATGAAGTTTAAATGCTTTAGTTTCATTTTTTATATTGCTTCACCACAATGATTCGATGTATAGGTATAAAAGTAGAGGAGACAGAGGAGAGCCAAGCCTCATCAAAATCGGTTCCCAACACCCCCTACAATTATTGTAGTTGTGCATTTGCTGTAAGCCATTCGCACACCGTCCAGAAAAACAGATTCATTGTATTGTGCTCGAGGACTATCATAAGCCCTTCGTGCGGCGCACGATCGCATAATTCATTAAGGTGGAGTTGTGATATTGCAACACCCGTTGGAATAACATCTGAGCAGTCGAGTACCCGCACTTCGCGCTTGGTGTACGTCGGTAAGAAATAATATTGCTTTGATCCCATATGTTTATTGAGGTCCAGGTCGCAATCTTTAAAGCCGGTCGTGATAAACACTGTGACCCGGTGGGTCAGCTTTCAGTACATGGATACCACGGCGAACAGCGTTGTGAGCAACCCTTGCTCTAGAGGGAGGTGGCCGAAAACTTTCTGCAGTCGCCAAATGCTACGGCCATGTTCTAAGGAAAGGCTTCCGTTCACGATCTCGAGGGGCCGCATTTCTCCAATTGTATGCGCCAACCACGGGTCCACCACTTTGATACCCTTATTGTAATTCCAGGTTTATTCCAAACACGTCGCCACTTCTCTCCAGTCCAGCCCGCTGTTTCAGCAGATTCTACGCGGGTAAAATTTTCGTTTATACTTTAAAAGCAAGGTCACACTGTCTTCAGTATGTCACCTTCTAATCATATTAGGAATCAGTTCAATATGGCATTGGTAAAGTGCTTTGTTTTATTCCTGCTGACTCAGGTCCCATTCCAATCAGAACAAATTCCCCCTGTTTCCTTGCAGCTCCAACATTTAAATGAACTTTTTGACGTGCGCAATCGACGAACGTCTTTATAAATTCAATAATTGCTTCAAAACGCACCAAGATAGATTACCCTTTATATTTGAGTATGCTGCGATAAATACCTGTACGTGTGAATAACTTTTGAGGATCGTATATATACCCCTGTGATTCATGTGATGCGTGTGGTTGAGCTGATATAATTCATTGTTATGCCTAGAAAACAGAATTTTAAAATAGTCGTAAATAGGCGTCAGTGTATGATAGATCGCGGCCAAATCGGGACCTTTGCCACCAAAAGCATCTGAAAGGTCTCAATAACTTTGCAACTGTAAAACATTTCACTTATTGAATATGACATGAAATCGTTGTAATGCCAATTAGACCAAACGTCCGCGCGTACGTTATGAAGCGCGCAACGACACAAAAGATATATATTAAAGGCAGTTGTGTGGGTTATTAGGGTTCCTTGATTTTGATGTATCATACTTCATATTCTATGTAGGTCAGAAATATTGCGTGATGGCGTAGTGGACCCTACGTTTTGAGCTATATTTCGAGCACGATTCTGTTCATTTTTCAAAGGTTGACCGATAATTGACAGCCGGTGTTCTACAGGGCGCCTGCCTACTTGCACCCCATGTATTTGGTTTCATGGAGCGGGTGTCATTATGCAGAAGCATGAGCAGACATCAACCCTGGGGTAATACAGCACAGTTTTATTTTGGTCTCGCAAGATATAGTTGTAAGGTCACTGTCGAAGGCAAGTAGTCTTCCAATTATAGTTTCTACATATAAAGACGCATGGCTAAACATAGTAATCTTTGTATACTTTTTAAAAAATATCTAGAGGGTCTAGACGCCTCGATAAGCATGTAGAGAAGGAAAGTACTTATAATGAGCAAAAGATACTAAAATATAACTGTGGCAACTACCCTATTTGCGAGGATATATTTCTTGAGGTTTTGACAAACTCTCGGCATGAGTGATTTGTTAGGCATGCCATAAATTTCTGCCCTCTTCGTACGACAAACTACTGAAAACTAATGAAAGCTACAAAACAAGACAATCACAGACTGGTAGTGCATTGCGAAGAATATTAAAAGCTCTTAGGTGGCCCCATTAAACAAGAAAAGAAAATGAGCGGTTTAAATGGATGTCAACAACTGGGCATGCATGTAACTTGTTAAAAGGTGCTTGTAGCGGACCTTTGTCTCATTTTCTGCGCAGTTTGTTAACTCTTTCTTAAATTAGTTCTGTACTTTTTGTTCATGCGTCTTGAACTTTCCTAGAACAAACAATGTCCGTTACGTATAGCCAAAGCAAAAATGCCCTCTTAGCTTTATTAGCCCAATAAATATTATGACGAATTATGCAGTTTTTTTGCTACCCTACGTAGTTACGTTGATGTTTTATACAGTTTGTAACTTTTCTGAATCATCTTTGCTTTTTAAGGAAATGAGTGTCTACGGGAATATGGGCTTTAAAAATTATCTCAAAAAAGCCGTCGCCCAATACTAGCAATAAATTACTTCAAAATTAAGTAATAAAGTTACACGGACGATTTGTGAAAATTTTGGGTGGTAAAACGTTCTGATTATTCGCGGTGAGAAGTTTGAGTGGCGCCCCTGGCACTGACGTTGGGTTAGGGACTCGCGCCGCCGTCGTGTGCTACGCACCGCCGGTGAGGGGCAGCTATTCCTGCGCTAGAAACCGGCGCTTTGAATCTTTAGGGCATTACCACACGTATTATGAATATATCAGTTATTTTTGCCAGCTTCTCACACCTCTGACTAATTTCAAGCTGTAGGCCGCACCGGTTTGCAACGCTCGAAGAGATAGAGAAACACTAGGGTATTTGCGAGGCTCAGTGCTACGAGCTCCTCGATAAGTATTCAGAGTGCGTAGGCTTGCCTAAAGTAGTTTTGAGATTCTCTTATGAAGACTGAACCGTCTAATGCTACGCAACAAGTAGCACGAAATAAGGCGACTGCCTAATATTTCTTTCGCTGTTCTTAACTTGTATCATATGAGTAGTTTTTCTGTATCTATCGCAATAATTTTTCTGCACAGTGACAAATATCTTTTAATAGGTTTGGGGATGTTTGAGAGGCTCACAATGTTCCTGTGAAATATTTCTTCCGGCTTTATTCACACAGTACCCTCCTCATTTCGTTACCGCTGCGTGAATGAAGCTGCATATCTCCAGTGTGTGTTGTTTATTCCCATGAACGTGCAATCAAAACATTCGTGCTACGCCACCGCGAAACGGCACAGACATTGTGCAGAGCACTCAAAGGCGACTTTTGTTCTCCTAATTTATATTGTAACCATCCTTATCCCAACCAACTGACTGTCAACTAGAACAGTGATGACATCATTATGGCTCCGGGGGTTTAATACTCACTAACGAACGTAAGAAATGTACCCGTGCCGTTTTTCACTATAACTAGAATCAAAACAGATGAATATGTCCAAGCAGCTCTCTATTGTTTTCCAACGCCCTTAGCCATACAAAATAAATCGTGGCGTACTCGGGATGGCATTCTATAAATTGAAGATAACTATTTTTGTTCTCTAGGCTTGGACTAAAGGCCCCGCCCATTAAACAACTCGAGTTTAGTGTTGAATAAAGTTTTCTCCTGCCCTCTCCTTTTTTCTGACTCCTTTTGCTCTTGAGTGCCGTCTTACTCAAACGCATATCTGATTGCCACGAAGATATGGCTCTGGGAAAGGTACCATAAATATCACTCCAGGTCTGAGTAAACATAGTGTTACTGTAGGTTTACAATAGATGTTACTCCTTTCGCTCAATAAGCCTATACAGTGGTTACAAGCCTGGCACGAAACCGGCATGTGCCAATATACACAGTTGATCATTTGGGACTCAACCAACATTTTTTGCGGACAACAGTGCATGTCGGCCTACTGTCGTCTCCATGCAACGTAAATTGATGTTCCGCAAGGTTGCAAAAACTGTTACTGTTTTAACCCAGCATATGATTACCGAGAACCGTAATGCCTTCTGCCAAACCGACAGCAACTAAGACCTAGAATAGGTTTGCTGTTGCATTTTCGCTGCTGCCGGTTATTAGCACCTGGCTGTTCCCTTTGTTGGAAAGATTGCTGAATACAGAAGCTGACACGTAGCTGCGACACTTCACGCTCTGCCCAGGATAGGCTTCGCAAATTGTGGGGCGACGCCGGCAATGTTTATTCCGGTGCGGTATCCAGAACTATATTTTAAATCAGGCCTTGAACTTGTGTATGCTATTTTAATTCTTTCAATGTGAAAAGAAGCTACACTTCCCGAAGATCTGGTGTGGAAAAGTATTAAAAGTCAACCCAGCGTAAAAAAACAGAAGAGAGAACGTGCCCGAGTGAAGCAGATGAAAAATCCGAGAATTCCTAAGCCGACGTCCCGAAGATGCGCTTCGAAGCGCCCCCCGTGGTCCCGCTCACTGACAATAGCTTCCCAAGTGCTTACAGTATATTAGTAACTTGAGTTACAGTATTCTCCTAGGTGTCTCCGGCTGTCCAATACCTTTTCCTCTAGAATTCTGAGCAAATTGCCCCTCAGGAATTTTCGTGTCCCAGAATCGATTGGCATTTTCTGTAACCCAACTTAAGTTTATACTATTTTTAATTACTTATCCTGCTTCCTTCTTTAGCGGGTCTCCTTACCGATTTATAGAACCGACGCCTTACGGTAATTGCTGGCTGCTTCCTGTTTTTTGGCCATTCAATATACGGGTTTGAGAGGCGTGTAACGTATTACCGAATTGACACAAACGCTTTTGATTTTCTCAAATAAACGCTTCTACGTATGTTTTCCTTTTTATGATGTATTTTTATTTACCTTTGCTTGTACCGTAACTCGCGGCTAGTTGCAATATTATTGGTCTGTTCCTAAATATGACAGTCATATAGCAAACACGGACATCTATTAAGGACGCAAATTATCAGTAGGAGTGCGTGTCGGCACAGGGAGCAGCCGGCACAGTAACTGCCGGTTCTATTTTATCTTCAGGACTTTACTTGGCACTTCACAAATAGAGCGCAACTATTTTTGCCGCCTACTTTCCATCAATATGTTACAGTTTTTAGGGACAGTTTCGGTATATTGGCTCACGAGAATGTCGCTATTCTGTTATATCGTCCAAAGATACTCAAATAATTAAGTGTTGCTTCCTTTGTGATAGAAGCAATATATTGTAGTGTGTAGACAAAGCTTTAAAGCGCTTCTAATGGCTGATCTCCACTGCGTCCACGGAGAGTCAAAAATGGCGACACTGCTGGGGCCAACGCACCGGAATCTGGCATTTTGTAGTTCGCTTCTTTGAATCTCCTCTCACGCTTACGTTAGCGGGATAGACCACATTGCCACTGCAATTAGAGAGTCTGTGCTGCTCCAATGGTCCTGCTTGAGACGACACTGTGACACCACCCCCTCTTCTGCGAGCATCGCCCGTTTTCTATGGCTTACTACGAGGCGAGGATGGTGCCACTTCCGTAAGAATAGGACGATGTGGCATGTCAATGTCCAAACACGTAGATTGGTCGGAAAAGAGATCAGCTTCCACACTGGGGCATGGCGTGGGGGAGTTATAGGCGGGAACAGTATCATTCGTAGTTCGGCTCATTCATACGACCAGAAAGTTTTCTTGCGCCGTGACGAGTGTATCCTACCATCCGGAGGCACTTAGTGGAGGTCACCTATGAGACGAAGCCCTTTCTAGGGCCCGAAGGAACGACAAAGCAGTTTTTCGGATTGACCGCGCTGGCGTGCGGGCATCTACACCCACATCGTGTTTCCGGGGTTGTGGAAGACTGTGCATCTGTGCCAATTGTAACAGCTGGCGTCGACACGCTGTTGATTTTCCATCTTTTGTCCTGATAGCTGTGAACTTTCCTCACATTTTGTACAGTCATTGACGTGACCGGTGTATTTGTCCTCGTGAACAAGTAGCATTGAAACTAGTGCAGTGGTGACAGTGCGACGAAACACCAATTAGAAGAGAGTCAGCCCTGTAGCTTGTTTACCTGTCTTGTTGTAGACGAACGGTACATATTGTAAATTTTAAGCCGTGATTTATGTTTCCCGTCCGTATACATAGAAAGCATGTCGGGGAGGGTTCTGTTTATTCTCTCGATCAAGCCGTTTGTAAGCTGGCAGTATGCGGTCTTTCGCCTATGGATGGACTGCGTTAACATCATCATCGACTGCATGAGATTCACCTTAAAGGCTGTTCCTCCATCTGTTATCCCGATCTGTAGAGCACAGTGCCGTAAGACTACGATAATCATAAACAACTTCGCAAACTCAGCCAACAATGCCCGTACAACAGACGCCGTCTCTGCAAAGTTTATCAGACAGTCTGTCGCTACCACTATCTATCTATTCCCGTTTTTTGACGTTGGCAATTGGCCAAGAAGGTCCATACACACTTGCTGAGATAGAGCTGTGGGCCTTTTTATTGGCTGAAGAAGCCCTGCCGGTTTCAAAAGCGGAGTTCTCCTTCTTTAGCATTCACATCAGCAGCTTTTGACGTATCGTTGGACCTTTTTCAAACTTTCGGCCAGTAGACTTATCATGCATTCTAGCCACTGTAAACACTGTAAAGCTGACACCTAGCTGAACCGTCGAGGCTTTGTCATGAGAGGCATAGAAGATTTCCGCACGCATTCCCGCCGTCACGAGTAGAAACGCGTCCCTCGTTTTTCCGAAATTCCATTAGCAAAGCATGCTGTTCTTGAGGCTGAAGGAGGCGATGTTGCTGATATATGTGGGCGGTATACGAACTTCAATAATAATTAGCAGGTAATAAGTAGAAGCTATGGGTCAGCTCTTTGCAGTTGGGATATTTCAGACTTGCTGATGACTTCAAGAAAAACTAGATCTTCTATTTCCTGATTTCGTGCCATTGTGAGTCGATGTACTTCTTCAGCCTGAGCTCATCTGGTAAGGCACCCAGATGGGTTCTTTAAGTTTTTCAGCCAGCACAACCAGTGGCTTTCGCTGACGAGCTTTAATGGCCGACCTTAGAGGGATGGCCAGAACTGGCTGATGGCCCAGACTGCGCCAAGGCACTACTTTCTCTGTCGTGCAGTGATAGGCATCTGCTTTCGATAGTGTATGACTTGCGTACGCTGGGACTCTTCCTTCCCCTTCCTGCCGCAGCAGAAGGACCGTGCCGAGACCGACATTAGGGGCATCTGGGTGAAATTCTGTATCACCATGTTCATAAAAACAAGCAAGTGCCGTCGCTGTTTGTAGCCGGATTCTTGGGTTGCTGTAAGCGGCTTCTTGTCACACAAATCGTTCATCGTCTTTTAGTGGCCGTGTCAAGGGTGGTGCGGTGTCCACAAAAGTCGCGACAAAGAGCCTGTAATAAGCCAACAATGCCAGGAAACGTCTAACAGGTTTTAGTCAGCTGGTCACGGGTAGCCTGCAACAGCAGCCGGCTTCTCAGAGTGTGAAGATACTCTTTCTGCGCTGATAACGTGACCAAGAAAACGCAGGTGTTTGTACCAAAATTGACACTTTTCGATCTTCATAGTAAACCAGCCGAACTCATAGCCTCCACGACTAGACGTAATCTATGTTGGTGTTCTTCGAAGGATTCGGACAAAATAACCACATCTTCTAGGTAGACCAGGCATGACTGCCTTTAAACTCGGCTAAGACAGTATCCATAATTCGTTGTAATGTCATCGGCTCTGAACAAAGGCCGAACGGGGGCACTTCATACTCATAAGTTCGTTACGTGTGAAAAACGCTGTGTTCACGCGGTCTCGCTCATCTACCTCAAGCTGCCAGTATCCGCTATTCGGATCTTATGACGAGAAGTACCTAGCGCTGCGCAGCCGTTCCAGCGCGTCGTCTATGCATGAAGAGGTACACGTCTCGTTTTGTTACGCTGCTTATCTTTTTGTAATCCACACAGAAATGCATGGTCTCGTTTTTTTTCTACCAGCACCAGAGAGGATGGCCTCGAACTTTTCGACAGTTGAATTACGTCGTCTTGAAGCACTGCTTTCACTTGGACCCGAATGGCTTCCCGTTCGTTGTAGGACACGTGAAATGAATGCTGGTGTACAGGTTTCGTGCTTTCGTCCACGATGATGTGGTGTTTCGGACGGGCATACAGAATTTTTGATGATGTGGAAAAACAATCGCACAAGTTCACAAGGAGGTCTTTTAGGTGATGTTTTGGGTTCGATGGCAGGTCTGCATTCATGTGTACTAACTCTAACCATCCTAGAGATCCGATAGTTGACGTCCTTCTTTCTGAATGGCGCACAAATCTGGAAAATGATAAAGCGCATGCAGGGAAGCAATGGGAGTTTCTTTTGCAACGTGTTGGACCTCGTTTCCGAAATTCCTCACATGTTCCCGACACTCACAGAATAAAATAAAACTTTGCGTGGGAGCGTGTGGTGATATACATAATATTTCTTATAAGGTTTGTATATGTTTTAAATAAGTGATGCACAGCAGCCTTAAGCCTCCCTAACTAGGAGTTTAGAATTCTGGTTCAGCTACCTTTTTCGTAATTGATGTTTACATTTGGACAATTTTCTTTATTCCACGAGGTCGGTATAGCTGCGCAACCTTCATCTCTTCGCTTGGGAGACGGCACACTGTGTGCCGATAATGGCCCGCGGGCAACTGTTTACCGCTGAGGTCTGTTTTTGAATGGCCATCCTTGACGCCGGGAGAAAGGCGCATAGGCAGCTAGAAGACCCAGTCCTGAAGTAGCCGCCTATAGGCCTGCTGTGCAGGCGTGAAACACGTTGGTATTGAGGATTGCCCATGATGCTGACAACGAACAGCCACTGCGTGCGCCTGAACTCTTCATATGGTATGGAACGTTATGACGCTTGTTTGTCCGAATGGGTGCAGGCGCGGTTCTTCAGCCTATTTTGAAGCATGGATGGTCGATTTCTACGGGAATCTCGAATCCCTGAAAAATTATGTCGCACGCGAAGCATCTTGTTACAATGCGTGCCACTCTGAAAAAACACAATAACAAGGAAGGCTCGAGCGGTTGTCCATGGGATTGGTCAGATCTCAGATTGAACAGCGGGAGGCTGGGAGTGTCACTTTTGGGGGCGTATATCTTTGTGGTCAAAAGGATACTCACAAGTTGTATAACCTTACATATTTAATTTGCACTGCTAGAACGAGTAAAGGGATGCAAAACGAGAACGACCTCTTCAAACCTTCAAGAAAGAGTTGAGTAATTTGCCGCGTACTTAGCCTTCTTGCGTCCAGGATCTTTATTTCTGGGCTCTAGTGGATTATTCTCAGTAAAGTATTTTAAGCCGTCCTTCGGAAGGGGGTATTGAAAAGAACTCTGAAGCCCTGTGTTCCCGGCGGCTGAGACGTTGGCTCGTACCAAACACTGCTGCGCCTTGAGTTCAAGAACAGTGACCTCAATGTTGACCAGTGAGTGTTAACTCGTTTTTATGAGGAATGCTGACGATGTTAAATTCCCATTTTTGTTGTATTCGGACTACGTTTAGGCAATTGGAGTTTGGAATCCGTGCAACGTAAGGTCTTCAAAGTAGCGATGGAAACCTACAGCAAGGCGAGATTTTTGGCTGAATAAACATTGTGATGGAGCGGCCAAATCGTTCCGGATGATATACCAGGGAACCGAGCCGCCAGACACGCTGATAGAACGGTTTAGTTGCTGGGAATAAAAACGTACAATCATGATGATTACGGTCCATTCTGGGCCAGAAACTACGTCTTACGTTTCTACTGAATTCTCAACATACTTCAGGATGCAAAAGAGTGTAGAAAAACGTCAACATGCAGCAACCCGCTCCTGGCTTCAACACCGATCGGCATTTCTTCGTAAACACACAACATACCGGGAGATTCAGTCTAGATCGTTTTTCGGTCTTCCTCTACATTTCTTTAATTTTCGGTGGTGACACCTCCAGCCTAATCTTGCAATGTTCATGGAGTTTGACTTGTGGCTTGTTTTATCAGGACCATCGAAGTTTATGATAGTTCTGCTGTATGGATGCCTATACAGGGTGTCCCAGCTATCATGCAACAAGATTTAAAAAAAGAGTAAAGGCGTAACTCGAAAGAAACAAGGTGCATAATGTTTGCAGTACTGTGAAGAAGCGGGCAGTATTTTTCTTTAATGAGGCCTAATTAACTAATTGGAAGTAATTATCTAACTCGATAAATACGGTCCTAATCGCTAAAGTGTCAATGAGGCACTTTTAGGTAACCACGAGGGGCATCTAACTGCGGTATTTTAAGCGATGAACTAATTGCGCACACATTTATTCTGACTGATAAAGGAAACCCGCGAAATATGAAAAATACCACGTGACGGGGCCTCCGCGCGCACCGAAGCAACGCCCTCAAACAGGCTGCCTCTGAGTTAACCAGAATGAAATAGACCAAAGAAAGAAAGAACAAATCGCGGCTGAGTTTGTTCCTTATCTGCACACGCGTCCCGCGCATCTTGCTGCTGCTGCGCCTTCCATGCATGCTATTATCAAGGTGATGCGCTGTCTCTTCGGGCGGGTAACACGCGAAGCAGTTGCTTTCAACCAAATTTGTTTGGGGACGCTGCTTTACAATGCGCGCGTAAGCGTAGTCACGTGGTATTTTTCATAATTCGCGGGTTTTCTTTATCATTTCACAACGTGAGGGTTTGTGGTAGTTGGTACTCCATAGTGAAAATTTAAAGCGCAACAAAATTAGACACAAGACGAATGACACAGGGACAAGCGCTTCTCCCTGTGTCATTCGTCTTGTATCTAAATTTGTTGCGCTTGAAATTTTCTTTACCAGTCAGAATAAATGAGTACGCAATTAGTTCGTCGCTGAAAATACCGCAGTTAGATGCCCCTCGTGGTTACCTACAAGTGCCTCATTGACATGTTAGTGATTAGGACAGTATTTCTTGAGTTAGATAAATAATTACAAATAAATAAATAAGTCTCATTAACGAAAAATTTACTATCCGCTTCTTCACAGTACTGCAAACATTATGCACTACGTTTTCTTCGATTTACGCAATTTCTCGTTTTTTAAATCTTGGTGCATGGTAGCTGGGACACCCTGTATACTTAGATCTGTCGAACATTTTTGCGACAGTTAATTTGATTTGTTTTTGTTTCGCCACGATAATCTTCATGGTTTGGCTCCATAGATGGTGGTTCCAAAGGTCTGCCAATAGCGTCCTTGGTGGTCGTGTCCCTGTTCCGGAGGCAGACCTTACGAAGGCCACCATTAGTGCTCGCTCTTTGAAGTACTTGCTTCTAAAGAATTCGGTACCTACCTTGCTGAGTGTCAGGTGTCGTGCTATGCTTCCAGGCTAGACCTTGCAGCGTACACCCAAGAATTACGTTTGGGGCAACGAAACCGTCAGCCCCGTTTTAACGAATCGTGTCGCCGGTCACCCTTCTTCACCTTTGGTCGGAGCCTACGAGAAGGCTTACGCCTGGATCCTCAAATATTGCTGGAACCGCTATTTCGTGTGCCAGCCGGTGGGGTGCATTCCTTGCCCGTACACCGAAACAACCATTCACATCCGTTTCGGCGATGTTTCATCGAATCGTGGGCTTTGTAACTGCCTGCACCACAAATTCTGCGTCGTCAAATTGGCTTCGGAGTCGGACGTTAATGATTCTTCTTCTTCCCACTTGAGGAGTGACAGAGGATACTAACGTATGGACGGCAAGGCTTGTATCTCACACGACTTTTAACGGTAACTTCACAGTACGGTATTTCTTTAAAAAGGTGGGCTTCCTTGAGCCTCCTAAAATCCCTCGTATGTAGCGCGCGTCGCTGTTATCGATGAATGACGACGCGTGGGTTTGGAGATGAACGTCTTCGCCCACCTGGCCCCTAGAGAGGGCACTAGATGCTTTAATGGTGGCAAGCGTCTTAAATTTGAAATTGCAGGTGGTGTTCCTCTTTACCTCGTTTTGCATTGCTTGTATCCTCATGGCACAAGACGGTTGCACGCCTTTCTTTGCATGTTTTACACATTGTTTAGTCCACGCTCCTTTGACCGGTGACTTGCCTTCGTACAATGGTAGCACCGCACATCTTTTTCGAGCCGCTTCTTCTTTTCTGCGATCCTTAGGGATGGATGAGATACGTTGTTGGTGCGCTTTGTCGATTAAAAAACACTTGTTTCGTTCCGGCATCGCTGCTTGGGACGCGTGTAGCAGCGACGTTGATTTTCTTTTAACTTTGAGAGAGTGGCTTGCATCTGTACATGTTTCTACTGCAGCGCATAGCTCCATTGCTTGGGGATCCATTCATGTGAAAGGCAAGGGTCAAGCAAGTTGCTATCGACTGGTTACGGTGGATTCCCCAGAAGAGGAAGATGTCATGAACGTTTCTTTCTCCGGGCGGTGGGCGTGTCAATAAAACGCCACAAAAGTCTCTTCCGGCAATGCTTCCTGCAGCACGTTTTAAAAAGCGTATTATAGCTGCGTGTTCACACCCTCAACTCATTCAGGCCAAAGATGTTAAGCCAAAAGAAGTCTGATAGGATGCGCAGCTCTCTCGCAGAAGATGGGTTTGCACGGGCTGCAGTTTGCGAAGCACTCAAAAACCTCGCTGTTTGATACTGCTCTTGTCCCCGTACGTATCCTTCAGCAGCCAGATGACACTGCCATAGCATGCCTGTATTGTTGTGAATCCGCCAATGACAGAGTAGCGAAGGCACGTAATCTGGTCAGTCGTGCTGTGCGGCTGTTTTGTATGGACTTCACCGGTAAACTGCTCCCAGAACGACTTTCATTGAAACACGTTCCGATAAAAACGCTTTATAGCCAGCGCTGGGACACGAGCTTCGAGGATCTGGGATTGAACCGTCGTTAGGGAAACTGCCTCCTTATTCGCAGCCGAGGGAGAGCATCGACTCAGCTGCCGACGCTGAGGTCCTACAGGCGTAACTGAAATCGAGTCTCAGCCTCGAGTGTCTGGTTGTTGTACCGCTATGTTGACTGGTATTTATAATCATGCTCCTTGACAGGAGCGGCGTCCTCTACCTCGGCGTCAATCTTGCGAAGCTCCTCGCGGCTGGCTATGATTTCGCCTACTACTTTTCTAATCTCTGTTCTCTCCGTTCCGCCACTCTCAATAAGCGTCGTCACCTCGGTCACAATCGTTGTCACTTGCACTTGCTTAAGAGCGTGTTTTATTTTCAGGTGGTCCATAGTGGCGGTAAAAATTCAGCTTAATTGTTCCCCAGGCAGTCAGTTCCACATGTCGTTTCCCTGTGCATAGTTCGATGATGACGAAGTTGCTCGTGTGGCTGTTTTCAGAAGAAACACCTCGGAACCGTTCTTTATTTCCCACGTCGTTGGAAGCCGCTCGTTTCCCGGGTTTCGGGACCAACTGTCGTGGAGCAACCACCTCGTTCCGGATGAGCCACCACAGAACCGAGCTGTCAGACACCCTGTTGAACGTTTTACTGCAATTATTGGGAAACATACTGTCACGTAGCGAAACACGACGCAAATGTGTTGAAGAAGAACAAGTTTATTGGAGCGAACTTGCGCTCCCCTAACAACTGAAAGAATACACGGGTGGGGAAACAGCAGTCAACAAAGTGACGTGCCTAGACTGGTGTCAACGATTCCAATGCCGCGGCATCTGCTCAGCGGGAATTTATCACTCGGCGCGAGGGTTTCTGGAATAGTTTAATTTTATCCAGAACACTGTAGAGCAACGAAGCATATTCTAGACGTTTCACATTCGTTCGGAACGCTCACACTACGAGAAGAGATAACACATGCGGCACACAAAGAATGAACGAAGCACGCGCCTCCCTTGGCACACAAAACTCCGAAAACACAGACCCGCGCAGCTGGGCGGCAAAACCAAAACACAAATAAACAAACCAAATACATGATTTGCGGCATTATCCCCCTTTAAGAGCGCATCGACCCGATGCTAACACAAGCGACAGTTTGAACAAATGAAAAAATAGAAGTCCGTCATAGTGCGTAGAAAGGTTTTAAGCGAACCACGTGGATGACTTCGGGCCGCGTGCGTCGTCGTGCTGTTCCAGGGTCACAACCAGGGATCAACTCATAGGTAAGGTGGCCAACAAGTTGTAGAATCCGGTATGGCCCGAAATACCGTAGTAGAAGTTAATCACTGAGTCCACGCGATCGGATGGACGTCCAGTCCCACACATGATCCCCTGGGTGGTACTCGGCGTCTCGGCGTCGGAGGCTTTAGCGACTCGCACCCACCAGCTGCTGGTTTGTTGTGAGAACTCGAGTGAGCTGGCGGGCCTCCTCCGCACGCTGAAGGTATCCGTGGACGTCGGCGTTGAGGTCGTCTTCTTCCACGTGGGGAAGCATGGCGTCAAGCATCGTAGTCGGTCGTCTTCCAAGGAAAGACTCTAACCGTGCCATCAGTGTACTTTCCTGGATAGCCGTGTTTACCCAAACGTGACATACGGTAGGACTTCGCCGCAAGTGTTATGTTAAACGTCTACGTACATAGACAGCATATCCGCGATTGTCTTGTTCAGGCATTCTATTAGTCCGTTCGTTTGGGGATGGCACGCCGTCGTTCTTCGGTTATCCGTGTTGCTGTAGCGTAAGATTCCTTGCATAAGCTCCGCAGTGAAGGCCGTTCCGCCATTCGTAATTAGGACTTCAGGGGCTTCATGTGGCAGCACAATTTTGCTGATGAGGAACTTGGCGTCTTCTTGTGCAGTCCCCTCGAAAGAGCGGCGGTCTCTGCGTAAGGCGCCATGCAATCTGTCGCTACGACAATCCACTTGTTCTCTAATAGGGACATAGCAAACGGGCATAGAAGGTCCATTCCGATCTGTTGAAATGGCCTCGACGGGACGGCGATCGGTTGCAGTAGTCCAGCGGGTCTTGTCGGCGGCGTTTTCGTCGCTGGCAGTCACGGCAACTCCTACCGTAGTGGGTGACGTCGGATGTGAGTCGGGGCCATAAGTACTTCGCCTTGATTTTTGCAATAGTGCGAGCTGTTCCGAGATGTCCGGAAGACGGGTCATCGTGGCACGCTTCCAGAATGTCGCCGTGAAAGTCTGCGGGAATGACAAGTAGATAATTTATTCTCGTTCCGGGGCTGAAATTCTTTACGAGGACGGCGTTTTTGAGGCTGAACGCTGCTAAGTTCCGCTTGAACGCTCTTGGCACGGCGACGTTGCGTTCTTCGAGGTAGTCGATCATGACGGTTGGCGAATTGCACAGCAAAGATAAGGCTGCATACTATGGTCTTGAGGTTCTGTTCAATGAATCCTAACCGTTCTTGTATGTGGCGGAAGAACTTGGTGATCAACTCATCCAACCACGCCAGTCGTTTGGTGGTTGGCAGCCGTGCTAGCGCATGTGTTGGCGAGCGCTTCAATTTTTGCTTCGAGCTTAGTTTGCAAACGGGTCAATTCCGTGTGGCTTTGTCATGAAGTGCGTACACGTTTCATAAGAGTTGGATTGCTGCCTTCTCTTCCTGGGGTGCGTTATGGGCTGTGTATATCAATTGTGTGGCTTGGTGTGATGGCGTGTAGATACTCTGTTCGGTAATAACGGTGGGTGAAGGTGTCTCGGGTGACGGATATAGTAATTGGCTGGGCTTCCTGGGCTCGGAGTTCTGTGTTGACCTCGCCTAGGTCTTGGGCAAGCCGCCGCGTGGTTTTTACCAGCATTGTGGTGGTTAATCGGGGTCGTTTGAGTTCCTTGTTGTAGGGGCTGGTTGTCCACGCCTGCCAGCAGCTCGGAGTTCTTCGGCCACTGGTGGCGCTTTTGGAGCTAAGGCTGCTACTTTTCGCTTTGCCCATTGCTGCATATTCCTGCTGACTCCGTCAAAAAAGTCATGGCAGCGGGATGCGGTGCTCGATGTACGACCGGAAGCGAGGCGTGAGGCGTGGCGCGATGCGCTGCTTGACCCGCTGCGTGATCCGCTACAGGAAGCACTGCGCTCAGCGGAAGCGTCCAAACCGTTGAAACCAGCTTGATTCGAGCGCTTGTTCTTGCCGTTCTTCGGTGTTACGGCGTTCCCATCGCCTTCGCTGCACGACGTATGGAGCCTTGTAGTTGGCTCTGCAGAAGCGATCCCCGGTGAGGTGTTCTCCGCCGTAGAGCTTTCATTTGGGACCCCCTTGTGGCCCTCTCTGATTACAAACGCCACATGTACGGCAAACACCTACGTTTAATGTGGGGGGGCACGTCGCGCCTTTGATGGACCTTGGCGCATGCTTTGAAAACTTCTATTTGCTCCCGTAAGACTGCGCGGGTAGAGCGTCGATCCTTAACACACATACCTGGGAACCTTGGTACCATTAAACACTACTATTACTGTGGTCGCGTTCCCGATACGCTTTGCCTCTGCACCAAGGGGATTGTACTTGGTAACTATCTGCTGCATCATTTCAGCTTCGCTGTCGTCGAGCCCTATGCCTCTTATCCCGCCCTTGACTTTGTCGTTGGCGGTCATTTCATAAGCGCTCACATTGTATATTTTGGCTTGGACGATGATAGCTTGAAATCAATAATACTTCTATGCTCTCTCGACGCTAGGATTGCTGAACACCAGAATCCTCTGCTGGGTATTGGGACACGTCATATCCTCAGCGCGATCTGCCTTCTCAATTGCTGCTGCGGCCATAAGGTTGGTTGCCACTCATGCAGCTCCTGCGTTGGAAATATCGAGTCCTTCACGGGGCGGCACGGCGATCTTATTTTGCCCGCAGGCATAGCTGGCATGCGAGCCGCCCATAAACTTAAGCTACTGCTGAGAGCTCGGAGTATCGGCACGAGAAGTCGACTCAACCTGCATTGCTTGCCGGCGTGCTCGGCTCTTGTGCCCGGCGATGTGCAGCCATCCGCGCGAGCGCTGAAATTCTTTGCGCGTACTTTCTTCTCTGTCTACCTGCACGCACATTTCGGAAACCTGGGAATGATGCGTCAAAGCGGCGGTAGAGCCCTCAATGTTGGCGTGGCAGAGAACGGTCGCTAGGCATAGCGAGCCTTGGGTTCACTTAGGCTTAGCGGCTCTTCATGGCGATGAACCAGGAAACATCCGATAAATTGTTGAAAAACGCCCCTTCGATGGAAAGTCGTGTATCGGGTGTTAGCGGATACCTTCACGAACACATTGCTAATAAAAGCTTCGGGATACAGTCTAATTATCACTGCGAAAGCAGACCTTAAGAACGGAGCTGATATAAACACGTCTGCTCACCACGGCAACCGCAGCACACTCCATATTGCGCCGAATCATTGTGAATGGTGCACTCCGCTCGTTTCAAGATAATCGCCTTCTGTTCTCGCCGCACAATACTACCGGTTACTTTTTCTTTACCTTATATCGACGGAGAGCCTTCTTTGCCCCTCGGTGCGCTGTTTTCCTTGTCAGCTCCACTGTATCATGGTTAACAGCGTTATACACGTTATATCCCGCACCACCGCGGTGCCGCGTCGGGAGGTGCACGATCAGAGTGGCTAGGGCAAAAGTTAACAACCTGAGGGTTCGAGCTAGTTGGTACTCCGTAGTGCAAATTTAAAGCACAACAAATTTAGACAAAAGATGAATGACCCAAGGACAAGTGCGTGTCCTTGTGTCATTGGTCGTTTGTCTAAATTTGCTGCGATTTAAATTTGCACCAGGGCAAAAAAGCGCGTTTCTTGCCTCCCTTAGGCTTTATAAGCCCGCAAGGCAAGGGAGGGAAACCAGGCAGAGAAAAACAAAGGCGCGCGCGTGTGTTGCATAACTGTGCCTGTGCAGCGGTGGCTAAGAGTGTGTGGCTACATATATCATTCCATACCCTGAGGTCACCTGGGAAGGGGTAGTGCCTTTTTGTTTCCGGGTGAACCTAAATCATTGTCTGATCACTGAAATTTCCTGTACACTTTTTATCGTGTACAACTTCCTGTGGTATTGTAATTATTCCGCCAAATTAGCATCTCGGACCAGGTCCAGCCATAAATACGACTAGGATATGGAACCTTCATCACTTAGATAGTTGTTTGGGATCAAATGCTAAGACAAAGATCCCAGCTTTATGCTTGCGCGATGCAGCGAACCTTTTCAGTGTTTCATGTTTTTATAAATTATTCCTTCTTTCAGTGTAACAATTCACGTCTCTTCCTAGCAGTATTGATCAGAGTGTGTGTCATTGCGTTTCACCCGGAATCATTCAAAGTGCTTTGAGCAGGATCGTGTCTAAAAAGTTCTCTGGTGTCATTCTCTGCCAATCAGCAATTTCACGATTAGGGACAAAGTACTGTCAGGTTTTCTCGCCTGACATACATTTATCCCCCAACTTTGACCACGTTTATAATTCCCCCAGCTAAGTTCGGTATTCTTACTCAAAAAAACGGGTGGGAGCCAGCGTTACAACAAATAACAAAAGATTCCCTCCTTGTGCAGTTCTGACACGTTTACACAGGAAAATGAGAGAGAGTAGCAATAAATAGCCCAATAAATGTTCTGCCGTGAATAGTATTGCAAGTGTTTTTACCGTTATATTTCTTGGCGTTTTTCTCACTTCTGCCCCTTGATATTTTGTCGCACAGAATTGCACCGACCTATAATTTCACTATGATTGCGTGCCAACATAACATCAAAATCTGCGATGTTGAAAAAAGCCAATGTCACGGAACTCTTACACCGTGTGTGTGTGAAGCTTTTTAAATCCTACCGCGGCTGGCGGAGCTGACGAACACGGAGCGCTATTACCGGCGTCTTATTTTCAGCAACACATGCAGCTAATGTAGACGCCTGTGATTGTTTTTTCTCATCGTCTGCTCGAGCCGCTGATTCACATTGAAGAAGCTGATGCCCAGGCGACAGGCGTAGCCTAAAATTTTTTTTCGAGGGGGGGGGGGGATTTCTGAGATTGGACCTTGATCTCCTGCGTATAATTTTTCAAGGTCTTAAAAATATAGATACTAAATACATAACTATTACTGATACAATAGAAAAATATTTACTGAAACAATTACTTTAAATTTATAACTTTGACGTAAATTTAAATAAACTATTTCGTCACGTACAACATACACAACTATTATTTGTAAGAACAAAAAAAAAGAAAGTTTTTTAGCACATTTCTGTTTTTTGTACACCAGAAGCAATATGACTAAAGGAAAGCTGGCAATGTAGAATAATTTTAAACAGATATATTGTTAAGAAACGTGGAAGCAACAAACATCGAAGTAAAGAACTCCTTTATGCAAAAGTAACAAAGCGAAGACCAGACCAAACAAACAAAGCGAAGACCAAACAAAAGCACGAAACAGACGACTTGTTGCAGGACATTTTATTTTATTATCATTTGTAGTGCAAGAAATATATTTCAAGCGACGTTTGAGAGAAACCTTCAAAACTTTGTTTCTGATGCGAATGTATTGCCTAGGAGCAGCGTCTACTGCGGATGGTTGTACCAAATGTACACACAAAATAGGTCCAAAGGAACAGTTGGAGTGAAAAAAGCAGGAAAATTACGTTTTAATCAGTGCAATTAACACGCCACTTGCAACAAAGAGTACATTTATACTTAAAGCCCGTTGTACAAGGTGCCAGTTTTTCCATGAATTCGCTGATATGGCATCGCTCATGTGGCTAAACGAATTTAATATGGCTGTGGTAATAGATCGGCTTCCCTCTTGAATGGCGCCGCGGCAGCAAATTTGAAGCAAATTGATACACAAGAAAAGATGTACTCTATCTATCTCTCTCGCTCTCTCTCTCGAAACATGTAGTGTGGGGAAAAAAAGTTCGAAGTCGTTAGCGCACTGGTTTCCGGCCGCGGCTCTACTTGCATGGAGGCACTGAAGCAGCCAGGCCTGTGGTATTGCCTGCGAATCTCCTCTAGTTTGTGCTAAGCAGCGACTTTGCATCACTTCGCGGAGCTTGATCTCGCAGAACAACCCGTGGCTGAATGCAACCAGGGGAGGTTAGGTCCGCTTTACAGGCAGGATTCCAGGGGTTGTAGACAAAATCCTGTTATGGTTTACGGCTCCGGTGATAGCCTGGTTCGCCGTTCATCACAGCGCAACAAAATCAAGGATGGGGGGTTGTAACGGCCCTGGTACAGGCCGTTTAACCCCCTGGTTATACAAATAAGGGCCCCTAAACGCCACAGTCCTAAGATTTCCAGAAACTTTTGTGACATTTTGTATGGGCTTGGAAGTTAGTTAAGGTGACTTTGAGGACATTGCTCGTTCGCCGCAGTTAACGAACCCCTCAACAGTTAGTGTGTACGTCCAGTCTAGCTTTGTGCTTGCTCTCCCGGAGCTTAATGGTACTCATCGCTGTAAGCTTTGTTGTCTTCTCACTAACAATCTGCACTTAATTTATACAGCTCTGGTTGCTTTTCGGATTGTCTGCTCCAGCTGCTTATCCCGGGTTAACAAGCTGATATATTGCGAGTCAATGCTCCGCAGATAAAAAAAGGGCCCCCAGTGGCCCACAGTAGACGGATTTCGCGAAACAATCTTGACATTTTGTACTAGCTGTCAGGCTAATTTTGGCAACTTAGAGGATATTGCTTTTTCTGCGTGCATTAACCCGCACATCTACTATTTTTATTTCGCTAGAAATATTTGAAATGTTATAATGTCTTCCTAGTAATTTTTTCACTTCAATAATTTTGACCAATAAACTTGATCAAAATCTCACAGATATTTTGGAGACAAGGAAATTACATCGCTCGAGCCCTTCTTTTGCGGCCATCATTGAAACAAGTGGGTTTATCTCACCAGGAATAGTCCAGAGTTTGACGGAATACTCTGTGGTCAGGTAAAAGCATGGTTGTGACAATGAAACGTAGGTCCCTGACAAAGTCAAAGAAGTGGTTTGACGTCGGTAGCCGTACGGGTAACTTGATCACAATGAGCCTGTGCGTGGAAAACGAAGCTATATATTGGGCGTGAGGCATCGCAATGAGGTAACATAGATACGGTGCAGATTGCCGTCTGTTCTGTTGATATAGTCGGCCGTCGTCTGAATGATGAGGGATTCGAGCAGCAATCGAGAAGACAGATTGCGCTCGGTTGTCAGAACTTTCACCTCGTCCTAGTTGACCATGTGTCCCGTTTTCTCACAGTGCTCCACCAGTGCGCTTGTTCTTGCATTGCCCTTGTTTACGTCGTTCCGGTGCTGCGTTAATCTTCTTTGAAGATTGCCCGTTTCGCCAATGTACACTGATTTGCATTCGGTGTACGGAATCTTGTAAACCATACCTGGAAACGTGGAGCGTGAGAGGGGGTGTTTTAAGTTGACGGGGTCAGAACGCAGTTTGCTAGGGGGCACGTGCGCGATGTGCACACCGCGTTTC
Organism: Haemaphysalis longicornis; assembly: GCA_013339765.2. Lineage (NCBI taxonomy): Eukaryota > Metazoa > Arthropoda > Arachnida > Ixodida > Ixodidae > Haemaphysalis > Haemaphysalis longicornis. Next base: position 83,037,877 of record CM023451.1, read on the forward strand.
TTGAAAATGCGTGCGACAGCTTCACTGATATGTGGAGCGTTGGGAAACGCAGCACTCTTTGCGCGCGCTTCGTGTTGGCGCCTCTGCCTGCTCATCTCGATGCGGAGTCGTGTTCTTCGCCCTCTTTGCCTCTTTTCGGATAAAGTGCTTTGGGTAGCCATTCCGTTGCAGGTCTTTTTCGATTGTCTTCATTTCTTCTCTCAGGCTTTCTGGGTCAGAGCACGTCCGTTTTGATCTGTTGACAAGTGACATCACCACTGAGCGTTTATGGGACATGGGGTGCACCGACTGAAATCTCAGGTACCTTCCGGAGTGCGTAGGCTTCCTCTATACGCTGAACGATAGTCCACTCGGGGAGCGTTTACGAGCCATTAGATTCCTCTTCCCCAATAACGTTGTTCTAAGCCTTTGTATCATTTAGATGCCGTAGAAAGCGCCGAACATGCTGCTAGTCCAGGACGCAGAAGCAATAGTCGACTTACCGTACAAAGAACTTTGGCTGTGGTTGGAATTATTCCAATGCTTTTTCCTCAATCGTTTCCATCGTCGAAATTGCCGTTGTGACCGAAATCGATGCCCCCATTGCCGTCCCAAACGTCTGCTTGTAGATGTCGCCGTCATACTAAAAATACGTATTTCTCAGTCAAAAATGGGGGAGTTTGCAAAGCTCGGCGGCCTCAAAGGGGTTGCGGTCCGGAAGCCGTTCGTCCAATTCCAAACATTTTCTACAGGTTTTGACTCACAGTTCGACAGGAATGCTTGTGAACAGTGAACACACATCTAAAGGAAGCAGGACGTCGTCATCTTCCAGAACTATGCCTTGCAACTTTCCAATAAAGTGTTCTGAGTTTCGTAAGTACGTACCTGTATACTCCACTAGCGGTGCAAGGACCTTGTGCAGGTAGCGGGACAACCGCGGGAGCGGTGAACGTGTAGAATACACAATTGGACGTAACGTTGTTTCATCATTGTGAATCTCGTGAATAAAGTGCAGGCGGAGACCCGTTCGTGCAGAGAAAGTGATTGTATAGGCTTTTCTTTTACGGAGGTAAGCCACTTAATATCTCGGAGAGCCGTTTTTGCAATTCCTTTTGAATTCTCCAGGTGGGATCTTTGGCAATTTGGGTGTACCTCTTCTTGTCTTGAAGTAGTGCCGACAGCCTCATGCCCAATATATAGCTTCGTTTTCAACGCACATGCTCATTGTGATCAAGGTACCCGTAGGGGTACCGAAACGTCAAACCACTTCTTTGACTTTGTCCGTGACCTACGTTTCATCGTCACACCACCAGGCATATATTTTCTTTTTATATTTCAGCGGATGTTTTATTTTTGTTATAATTTACTTACTTGGAAAAAGGGTACAAAATATTTCACTCTAGTTAAACAGAAAAGCACTGCTGCCAAATTAATAAATCTTCTGGGTTGCTTCTAAATTTGAAACTTTATATGCTCGCAATATCTTATTTTATTTGATTAGTAATTTCTGGGGTGGTTCTGCTCCTTTAAGCCCGTTGCCACCTGGTGTGGGTTGAGACTACACTCTCAAACATTGTACGGTTACATAGGTTGCAAAAAAGAGCTGTCCCTATGCTTGCGAACACTTCATATTATGCCCATACCCAGGCCCTTTTTACATCCCTAAATATTGTACCTGTCACCACATTGTACAGCACGCTGCTGGAGTGTCGCTATAAGAAATAGTGTAAAAACTCCTACCGTTTTTTTTACTCAATCTCCAAATTAATGCAACAAGAGAAGACATACCCAACAAGAAGTAATGAACCCTGGCAAGTGCCTCGTGTGCGTACAAATTATGGACGGCAAATGCTTCGTTTCTCAAATTCCAATACTACTCAACAGGTTGTATAATGAAGAGTTACCGTGACTGACGGGTTTCGTGTATGCTTCTTTGCATTATTGGTATATCATGTCTTGCTATTGTCAATGTAGGTAATCGGTAAGATGTATTACAGGACTGTGCACAATTTGTGGAATTTCGGCGATGAACTATGATTTTAAGTTGTTTTTTTGCGTCTAGTACCAGTGCTGCTACTGCATGCTGAACCTGTAGGGGGTGCATTCCCCGTCAAGCCTATTGTTGGCTTCTTGAATGTACCCCTGGCATCAATGAATGTTGAAAATAATTTCTTCTTCTTCTTCTTCCTATTCTAATCAATTTTTGAAATTTTCCTGCGTTGTCATAATTTCGCCGCTTGCAACCAATTCGCAACAGTTCTTGGCAATTTCTCGATGATGATGATCATGGTTTATGTTTAGTGGCGCGAGGGTAAGAAGGGCAAAGAGCGGTAAAGGTCGAGGTATTTAGTTAGTGATGTAATCAAAACTATTAAAACTAGTGAGTAAACGTAAAAGTGATACGAACCAAAAGACAATAGAGGTCGCTGGTGTATATAACCATGATGTATATTCGTGATGTGACAACAGCTGTAAAAAATTTATCGCTGCTAAGAAATTAGGAGCACGTGGTACAGAAGGATTGCTTTGGCGTGTACAAAGTGCGATTGGTGCGGTAGAATGTGTTGTGAGTGGAGATCAGGGAAATCCTTGGGTCGTGTTGTGTGAAGTGGCTTGCGTGTGATTAGGATTTTAACTACGGATAGGCCCTCCCTAAAACTGTTAAACATGGGTCTCGAAGGTCAAGTGAAATGTGTCAGAAATGTCAAAGTAGGCTACAATAGGAGTGGTAGTAAGGCGATCACTAAGCGTGCAAATGCTTCAGCTTGCGAATAATTGCTCGTGAAGGGAACGTCTTCCTTCAGGAGGTCTGTAAAAGGCCGGAAATATGGGCGAAATTCCGTATGAAGCGGCGAAAGTAGAAACATAGACCAACGGAACGTCTGGTATCTTTTGCGGTTTGTGGTCAGTGGAAGTTTTTAACTCTGCGTATTTTAGCTGGATCGGGTTGAACGCCGCGGACATCTACGATTTGACCGAGAAATACAAGTTGACGTTAGGCGAATCGGCATTTCGAGAAATTAACTTGAAGACCTGCGCGGCGGAAAACAAAAAGAACCATTGACAGACGTTCCGAATGCGTTACAAAAGGTCGGATAGGAAAGGATGATGTCCTCAAGGTAGCACAAGTAGATCGCCCATTTCAGGCCATGAAGGATCACTCTTTCGAATGTGGCCGGCGTGTTACTTAGACAAAAAGGCTTAACCGTAAATTGGTAGAGGGTATCCGGTGTTATAAAGACAGTTTTTTCTCGGTCCATTTCATCTACGGCGCTTTGCCAATAACCGGAACGTTGGTCGATGGGAGAAAAACAGTTCGCCCCGTCAAGGCAATTAAGTACGTCGTCAGTTCGGCAAAGAGGGTGCACTTCCTTTGTTTTAATATGGTTCAGGTGACGACAATCGACGGAAGATCTCCACGTATATTATTTCTTTTTAACCAATACTACCAGTGACGCCCAAGACTAGAAGACAGCTCGATGATGTCCTTAACCAGCATTTTGTCGACTTCGTCTTGTATATTTCGACGTTCTGTAGCAGATACGCGGTATTGCCTGCGGTGGATCAGGCGGGCGTCCCCCGATAATACGGTGCTCCATCACACTTGTCTGGCCGAGACGCCGAGTTCCAAAGTAAAAATCGTCGCTGTGGAAACGCAGGAGGCGAAAAAAGGATGCATTATGCTCGTGTGAGAGATCAGGGGCAATTATTGGTGTGAATGCGTTGTTCTGTGAGGGGAAGGTACAGGAAGCGGCCGCAGATGCTGGCGGGGGAGGATGTGAAGTCAAAAGATCGCACTTGTACAGTGAGTGAGCTGATGATGAAGATGATGTTTCCGATTGGTTCCCCCTTTGTAGTGGGGTGATGACATGTCATCTTACCAAACAGGACTACTACACCTAAGTTTTATACTCTTGGTTTAACACTAACGCTGCTTAGGGCATGCAAAAAAGCTTATTAGGCACAAAATACTTTTTTTTCTGTAAGAAATGGTAACTGTCCGAGGCGAAATTCTCCTGTCTGCTTTTCGTCCACCAGCATTCTAATCTTATTTTCGTCCGGTCGGCAGCCTTGAAGTTAACATCCTCTCTGCTACCCTTATATCCTAGGGCTTATAGAAGCCGGATATTTCCCACATGTAGATTTGGTTGGATACCCTCATATTCTGACGGAATGTGCTGCATAGTTTTTGTTTCTTTTCCGCAGACCACGCAGACGACGCATACCCCATCATTTTGTGAATAGTTCCCCTATCTCTTAGTTTGCAAGCAACCTACTCTAGCCTCAAAAAGAAGAGCACTGCCCTGGGAATTATCGTATAAATTTTCCTCTCTGATGTTCAATTTCTCAGCCCTTTACATCTCCAGAAACATTTCTTTCTGCTATTCCAGGTCTTGCGTTCCCGTTTTACGTCTTTACAACCCGACTAGTAAATCACCACAGTAGACCTAGCATTGTCACACTTTGCACTTTGTAGCTTTAAACCTACAAAATTAAAGAACATATTTCTAAAATTGTTATGAAGAACAACGCTGTCTTCAATATGTGAAAGCTTCAAAAATTCTTAAATAACATTTGTTCAGGTTTCCAATTTTGGGTGAATTTTCCGACTTACCTACAATGATGTGATTTTTTGAAGTTGAACTTCTTTGAAGTAAACCAAAATTGGGAGCCAGAAAAAATGATGGATGAAAATTAAAAATCAATTGATAACCCTAGAGTTTTTACATAGAGAAAAGCCTGTGCGGAAGAACACATTTGCAATGATGGCTCGAGTAGTTTGTGTTTTGCAGAGGTAAAGATTCGAAATTCACGCAAATTTCGCCTATACAGGCTATAGAGTGTTTAAAAAAATCTTACCTCTAGACAAACTTCAAATATCTTATTCCCTGTGCACAAGGAGCTATACGTCAGTTTTTCGCCGTAGGCGCCCCAAACCTTCCCAATATCTTGTGTGAACACCGTCATCTAGTCTCGCTTGCCCCTAAGTATACTAGGGATTATGATCGAAATCGAAGATACAGCCTCCCTTCCATGTCTGACAAAAGTCTGACGGCCACACCAGCTCCTGTACTCTGAGAGCGACCATCCACCACGTTCCCTTAAAAACGATGGTACCAGAGAAGCTTCCACCAAATGAGGAAAAGAGATGCAATAAGTGCAGGAAACCAGCGCACTTGTTTCACGCTACTTGGGGCTGCCCCAAATACGGCCCTCAGCACCCAACACCGCAAACACTCTCGAGCTACGGGAGACAGCTCTCCATGCGTCGGCAAAAAAGAAACTCGTACTCATCTGTAGTCACTTGTACAAAACCCATATTTACAAACTAGTAATACTACTCAATCTGTACTTATGTTTAATCAACCTGTACTATTGTGTACTCAAACTGAACCTATACTCATGAGCACACAATTTGTACGTATGACTACACAACGTATATGTACGCTTAGCTAGGTCGTGCCTCGAGTGAAAGAAAAATTAGAAAAGGCTGCCCCACCCCCTGACGCTTATTCACAGTTTTTGCTCCATGCTGGATTTTTGTTGTTCGGGATACTAGAAACTTCGTTAAGAGGGCATTTGTCTTGATGAGGTTGGTTCGTGTGGCCATTGGAAAAGTGACCCAATACTCTGCTCAACGCTATAGTCATCATAAATTGATCGTTTGAGTCTCAGCTGGCCAAATATGCCACTGAAGGTGTGGAAGCGTTGGGACCAGAACAGAGGTTCAAAACTATTTTTCTGTTTTTTTACATTAAATCCGAGTACATATCAATGTAGCCTTTGCGCGGCTGTCACAGCTAATGCTTGCTGTATTTTGTGCGCCCAAAGGTTATAGGGTTATGGTAATTTTAGCGATGCTGCGTAGGCTCCCCGGATCCCCTGTTTACTCCTAGTTCGGTATGGACATGGTGGTTGCGACATAGCGCGGAACCTCTTTGTATTTTTTCTCTTCGTAGTTCAGTGTCTGATGTTGTGCAAGGGCTTCTTTACTTTGCAAACAATCTGTTGTTCGTGTCTAACGAATAGTATTATTTTTTCCTAATATATTCCCGAGGCTGGGACGGCAGGCTTGCGGACACTATTGTTTTTTTCGATAAACATATTGACGAGCGTTGTTACTACTTCAGCCCTTCGTTGTTTGTAAGTGCTTGCCCGATGCACTGGTTGGTTTCTAACCTATTTCAGCCGTGTAAAAGCAACTCCTGCTGATTTATTGATTTATTTGGTGGTTTTCCACCGGGCGCTCCGCCGGTTACGCCAATTGTAATGGGCTCTCATCGCATTGGCTCGCGGTTGCCGCTCAAGGTAGCGGATCTGCTTTTGAAACTTTTTCAATGGCTTACACTTCCTGACAGGTGAAGTACCACCTTATTCTGCATTTGCACAGACAGCTTACCAATTAAGGATAACTGTGACTGTACTTTGTTTACAATTTGACTATGGGCGCTAGCCTTTCCAGAAATACACCTACTGAAGTTTTTTGTTTCATAACAAACGAAACTTCCCCGCGATACCCTGAGTATGGGCTTCGAGAAAGCGTGTATAACTAAAACTATTGATGCCAGTAGGTTGAAATTTGTTATAAAGATGCTCTAGCTTGTTATGATGAGGACTTCGAAAGGATGAAACGTTATATGTTGGATTTGCGGGCGAAATTACAAACATCGCGCATTTCGTGTAAACACGTCCGCCATGACGGGAATGTTCTCGAAGTTCTCCAAGAACGTTCCCCAACGTTCTCGAAGAAACTTTGCAAAATTAATCCCCGATTGGCTTGTCAACTGGTAACCGTATATACTTAGATATTACATCGGAAAACGTAAGGTGCATACGTGCTCTGCCATTTGACTGCCAGATAAATTATATAAATTGCAGCGAAGACTACAGGCATTCCTTGACAGTGCCATGGCCATGCACCATCGTGGATCATTATCAGAAGGAGCTTGTAAAGAAGAGGTTGAGCTGGCTCGGCATCACCCCTTGTTTCCTGACTGCTTCATCGGTGTTCCTGAGCACCAATAAACCCCTTAACCATTTGGTAGGTGCGGGGTACTGGCTGGTGCCGATGGCATTGGTTTATCACGCGAAGACGGTATATATAACACCCGACGGACTCTACGAGTATAACGTCATGCCGTTTGGCCTTTGCAATGCACCTGCCACTTTCGAGCGAATGATGGACATTATTTTGCGCGGACAAAAATAAAAGATTTGTCTCTGCTATTTGGACGACGCGGTAATTTTTTCTCCCGAGTGTGACACCCATTTACGGCGCTTGTAGCAAGTTCTGACCTGTCTTGCCGGCGCAAAGCTGCCACTAAACCTTAAGAAATGCCACTTTGCCGCGCGGCCGTTACTATACTGGGTCACGTTGTCACGAAGGACGGTGTTCTGCCCGACGCGTGTAAGCTCAAGGCTGTTGCTGAGTTCCCCAAGCCGACCTCTATGAAGGCATTTCCCATTCTGATTCACTACTTGCATAGCGAGGGCCTCTGTTCTGGCAGTCTTGGTGCCATTGGAAGCTTAAGAGGGTTCAACGCTGGTTGGCCGCTCTTGACATATCGTAGACAGTCGAGTCATGGCCCGGGGGTTAAAAAGAAGGTCCCCTTTACCCCGTTTAGTCCGAGTGGTGCTGGCTACCACCCCCAAGCACAGGAAACAAAAATTCGTTAACATAAATACCCTAGAAAGTGGAGGGGAAAATCGCCCCGCCGGTAGCGTAGTGGTTATCGCACCAGACCGGTGTTCTGGAGATCGTCGGTTCGGATCCCAACTGGCGGGCACTTTATCCCGACTTTCTTTCTTTCCAAATCCTTTATCTGTTTCATGACCTACCACATCCTCCCCTTTGCTTTCCGAGGTTTTCTTTGCTGCCAACTCTTATTGCTGTGTTATTTTCAACGAGCCTCTCATTTCCCATTCAGTTTCGCGATGTATTTATATATATAAATATATGTATAGATATACATATATATATATATATATATATATATATATATATATATATATATATATATATATAGTCGTAGAAAGCCGACCTACATTAAAATGTACTGCTGTGCAATGAACATCTGTGTAAACGCTGCTTACTAAGCAATCTTTAGTAAGCTTTCGGCCGTAAATATCCTTAACGACCATGCGCATACCGGATCCGCTACTAAGTACAGGCATTTCTTATGCGTAACAGCGTGGCTCCCCTGGTGAAAAAATGTGCTTGGTCGCATCACGCGACGCAGGACGTAACTTAAACCTCGTCATTGGTTGCACCCGAAACGTCCAGTGACCTACACAACGTCATACAACCATTACAAGTACCAGAAAGCTTAAGATTGGTCTTAGAAAACGGTTTCTTAATAAAAAACGTCCGAAAAAGTGGGGCTGGAACCCTGGAACACCAGCAGCAGAAAATAAAATTCTACGGCAAAAACAGGGAGGCCAGAAAGTGTTACAGAAAACATTTTTCCAGTGTTTCAGTTGAAGAGCGCACGAATCGCCACCCTACATTGCACGGGGTGTGTTTGGGCAGCAAAGCGTTTAAAAAGGTAAAGCCGTTCCACTCCCTGTGTAAGCTGTCAGAACTGAGGAGCAGTGATCCGCCATAATGGGCTGCTGCGCCATTATCCGATCACTGTTGCTACCCAATACATTTCAAATTTCCCCCCGTCGCAGTTTTCGCGCGCCCCCTGCCTGGAAAGTTGCCAGCGGGGGTCTGTCCTTTTGGGCTCTCTTTAGGGTCGTATGCTGGAGCTATTTTGTGTGGTTTTCTAAATGTAATATTTTCTTTATTTGCGCGGCCGGAGTCTTTCAGCGGCATTTCGAACGCGCAATTTTTTTTTGTGCGGTGGTGCCTTTATGCGGCAATTCCAACGCGCCATTTTATTGCGCGGCTCGAGTCTTTTTGTGGCATTTCGAACGCGCCATTTTTTTCTTGTGCGGCTGGAGCATTTCTGCGTCATTTTAAAAGCGCCATATTGTCCTCGCGAGGGCGCTTTTTAAGCTTAATATCGTGAAAACCATCCCAGCGAGCGCTTCTAACTAAGTGAAGGCGGGGGATGCCTTTTATATACACATACTTGCCTGATATATATCTCGCGTTTTCCTTGCGCTAAACAACGGGGAGATGTTTGACAAGCACCAGTGGTTCACGAGGTTCGAACGTTTATGACAATTGAAACCGCGTGGTTTTTCGAAGACTCAGCGTAACTCTCTGACGATGGTACAGAAGGCTCAACTTGGGTCCGTTATTGCGCTGCGCCTCGTGATTCCGGAAATCGCGTAGACCGGTAGCCAGCTAAGACGACAAGGTCAGCCTATAAAGTGCTCCGCAATTAAAACATCCACTCTGGCGTTTGACGCACATACTGGCATGTCGGGCGATTTTACCGCCCTGCAGTTGTATCTGAAACTTTGCAGGTTAGTGAAACCAGTGTGCATGGCCAATAGCAGCAGCGACAGGGAATAGCGGGCCAAAGGGACCTCGGGCTAGTTTTGACCCGAGTCCATACGTGGCTATCATACATGGCTATCATACGATCAGCGCTGATAGCCAATACATTTACTGCCGTAGACGAGGCCGGTCCTACGTACAAAGACAAGTACCGCTAACTTCGACACCTGTCGACGCACCAATGAGCGATGAATAGGAGTGTGTCGCCTGTGCAGTCACCATTTTTATATGCGCATATCACTAAAGACCAACGGCAAGGGACTTCGTTGCGCTCAATATTAGATAATCTCATTACCTAGTCAAGCCGCGTTACATGAAGTCGTTTCTTAAAAAAGGCGTGCTCTACCTTGAAAACATCCTACTGATTGGTTCTGATCTGCACCTAGTCGTTGGGAAGCACATGCAACACGATATTATCCATAAGCTTCAGGACAACCTGTCTAATCCAAAGCTGGCACGCACCTACGACATTGCCTTTCGCCATTTCGTAGGACCGATGCTGTATGGCTCTATCAGCCTTTAGATAGAATTGTGCAAGGTTCGCGTACCCCGGAAATAACCGTGCTTATAAAATTAGGTTGCCTTCAGCAACCGTTTGTGCTGTGCCGTGTTAGAAAACCTTGCTTGTCTTCTTGTATTCGTCTACAACGGCAGATTGGAAACTCGCCGCTGCCTCAGATCATGCGACTTGCTATGAGATTATGCGAGTTGGAGTTGTCCCGACTGAGAGCGTTGTGCATAGTGCTTTGTTCCCTTGCGCGAAGTTATCCCGCATCATTGTGGTATGCTTCAGTCGCAAGCAGGTATTTCCTGTTACTTCTTTTACAGGTTGTGGCAAATGTCTATCCTGCTGGGTCAGGACACACCCACTGCCACTTATCCACCAAAGGCGTCTAGTATAAAACCGGAAGATGCTTACCAATTTTTTTATTGCGATAGTATGCCCAGTGGCATAAATACAACGTCACAGGTATAGCTGAACAACCGTTTCGCGAAGAAACGCAAGGCATTATCGTGGCATATGTCACCCACTCACTGTGAATCGTGCGCGGCACTGCCTTACAGGCCGTTTTCCTTACGTTCTGGGCGCACAACACTCCCGGTTACTTCTTTTCTACCGGTATATCCACGGAGACCCTCTTTTGCAGGTAGGTACGCTGTTTTCCTAGTCAGGTTATGCAATATTATTGCATAACAGGACGACACCTGGGAAGGCGTAGTGGTTTTTTAATTTCTGGGTCAACCTAAAATCATTTTGTAATCACTGACTTGTCCCGTACACTTTTTATCATACGATTTCTCATGGTGTTATAACTGTTTCGTACCATCGGTTTCTCGGACGTGCTCGGACGTGCTCCAGCCACAAATACGACTAGGACAAGGGACTTTCATAACTTAGGTTGTTGCTTGAAATAAATATTAAGATAAACATCCCAGCTGCATGCTGGCGCCCTGCAGTAAGCCTCTCTAGTGTTTCACGTCTTCGTAAAGGCATCTTTTTTTAATATAAAATTTCACATCTTTTCCTTGCAATATTGATCAAGTGGGAGTGTGTCAAAACGTTTCACCTGGAAGCAAAGCATCGAAAGCGCTTTGAGCAGTATCACACCTAAACAGATCTCTGGTGTCAGCTTCTGCAAATGAGCCGTTTGGCGATTACTGAGAAATGTTCATTCTGGATTTGTCGTTTTGGATACATTCATCTATCAACTTTTACAAGGTTTATAATTCCCCGAACTAAGTTCAGTATTCTTAAACAGAAAAACTCGTGGCAGCCTACGTTACAATGAAAACAAAAGATTCGCTATTTGTGGTGGCCTCTTACGGCTGCAAGACAAACCGAGAAAGAGTAGCAATAAAATAGCAGAATAAATTTTCTACAATAAAAAAACGTGAAAAGGAAACCAACAACCTGTGGGAAGACGTTGTATTTTATTCTTGCTTTGTAGTTCAAGAAATATGTTTCAAGCGATGGTTGAGAAAAATCCTAACTCTGTATCTTATGGCAATACATTGAAAGGAGCAGATTGTCCTGCGGATAAGTGTACCAAAATTACTCACACACAAAATACGCCAAGATGTACAGTTGTGGTGAAAAAACTGAGAAGATCGCGTTTTGATCTCGGCAACCCAAGTGCCACCTGCCACAAAGTGTACATTTATTCTGAAAGCCCTTTGTGAAAGGTTAAAATTTCCCACAAATTGGCTGCATTGGCAATGCCCGTGCAGGAAATCTACTTTTCTTGTCCCTGCGGTAATACCTTCTATTGCCTCTTGAATGGCACCACATCAGTAAATTTGAAAAAAAAATTGTCGCACAAAGAAGTTCTTCTCTATATTTCTCGAAACATGTAGAGTGGGGAGACAAAGTCTGAAGTCGTGAGTGCACTGACTTCCGGTGGCGACTCTGGTTGCATGGAGGCACTGAAGCAGCTAGCCTTGCGGTTTCCCCAGTGAATCTCCCATGGTTTGTTCTAAGCAGTGACTCTCCGTCGCGTTGCGGAGCGTGACCTCGCCGTACAGCCCCTGGTGGGAAGGCCACCAGGTGATCGAAGGGGCGCTTCCCGGACAGGAGTGCTGGTGTTCTAGAGAAATTTTTGTTATGTTTTCCAGTTCAGGTGATTGCCTTGGTTTTCGTTCATAGCAGCACAACACAGTCAACGGTAAGCGGAAGGGGGGCAACGCTCTGCTTATACAAAAAAGGGCCTACAGGTACGTGAAAGACTTCCTCAGCAATAGGACTGCTACATTGAAATTGTAAAGGAGAAGTCACAGCTTATAGCAATAGGGGACAGAGGAACTCCGCAAGGGCTGTTCTGTCACCGCGGCTTTTCAATCTGGCTTATCTACCTTTACCAGCATTACTGAGAAAATAGAAAGAATTTATCAAGCTTTTTATGCGGACGACAGTACGATCTAGACAGCGCAAGCGGGCTCAGAAGGGTGGATGGACAAAACCCTCAAAATGGCGGCGGACACAATCCAGGAAAATGCAAGCACCTGCTGTCTCTGCTGCTCCCCGCAAAAATCAGCTATTTGTGATACAGCCAAGAGAAACATAATAGTAGTTATAGACGACGGCAGCACCGGCCCGCGAGTCACGTCAAGACCCTAGGCCTAATAATACAGAAAAGTGGTAAAGCCCGAACCGCACTCAAAAAGCTCAAGAGCACATCCGAACAAACTATGGACATGATCAGAAGGATTACAATTAAGGGAAGAGAATTGAAAGAAGAGTAATCCTGAATGCTTGTCCAAGCCGTCGTGATTTCGAGAATCATCTACTCGGCTCCCAACCTACAGGTTTTTAAAGACAAAAGGGAACAACTGGACATAGTTATTAAAAAGCTACGAAGCTCCCGCCGGGAATTCCGATACACTCATCAACGAAGAAGCTACTGGGGATGGCCCAGAATTATACGGTCTCCGAACTGATCGAAGCGCACCTATCAAACAAAGGGTGCGACTGAGCCAACCAAAAGCGGGAAGAGCCGTCCTAGCTACTATGGGAAGGCACGAAGCTCATCTTCAAAACAAAGGCCCCACACCGCCCGCATAGGCTGAGACAGTGGATAGCAAACCATTACCTCAAAACATGAAGCCGGACAGAAACGAACGAAGACGAAACGCCAGAGACAAGACCCTAAACGAGTCTCTAATTAAAAAACAGGAGCGACGTACACAGACGCCTCACTTCCCAAGCACACAATGAGAGCAACGATTGCAGTAACAGGAAGGGACGAGCTTCCAAGCCCGGAGGAAGCTGAAGAAATAACGATTGCCGTTGCGTTGACCCAACCAAAAGCGATGAAAAAAGTCACCGACTCCCAAAAAGCGTATAGAAACTTCAGAAAAGGATGGGTTTCTTATAAGGCAATGAGAATCTTCACAAATCAAGTACCACCAAGTCACAAAATAGAGCCAAAATGGGTGCCAGCCCACTCTTCGGTGGAGGGCAATAAATTTGCCCACCAACAGGCCTGAGAACGAATCAGTCGGGCAGAAGGGCAGGAACCGCCACCCATAACGAGCTACAAGGACATAGCCATTATAAAGACAGGAGGAAGCGATATCCTAAACCACACGATTCTCTAAACAGAACGCAACAAGTCATATATAGTCAGGTTCAAGCCGGGTCGTTCCCCCGCCCTTATCTCCTAAACAAGTTCTACCCGGATAGATACGAGAAAGAATGTCCCAACTGCCCACAACTTGGCATACTCCAACACAAAATACGAGATCGCAATTTTAACATGTTCACCCCGCCATCGTTTCCCATCCCCTGAAACCAACCCTGAGCGATGGGAGACATTGTTGTCCAGCCCGGCCCTGGAAGAACAGATTACACTGATCTCCAGAGTCCCAGAATACCTGGAAACATATGGGGCCCGAGAAGAGGGCACCACCCCATCAAGCGCCTAAACGGCTCTAGAATGCTCAATAAAGTTTGTTCCCTCTCTCTCTCTCTCTGTCTATATTGAGTTTCCAAAATGCGTGACATTTTGTAGGCGCTTGGGGGTTAGTTGGGGTGACTTAGAGGACATTGCTCGTCCGCCGGATTTAACTAATGAACCGTTAGTGTGTACGGCCTTTCTATCTTTCTGTTTGCTGCCCCTTAGATTAATGATACCGATCGCTGTCAGCTTCATTGTCATTTCACTAAAACTCTTCAATTAATTTACACTCATCTTTTTGTTTTTCGCATTCTCTACTCGAGCTGCTTATCCCGGGTTAACAAGCTGATACAGTGCCGGTCAAAGCTCCGGAGATAAAAAAATGCCCCTCAGTGCCCAACAGTACATAGATGCGGCACAACGATCGTGACATTTTGTACTAGCTTTGAGGCTAACTACGGTAATTTAGAGTACATTGCTTTTTCGGCGGTCATTACTCCACAGATATATTTTTTTTATAGAAATATTTAAACTGTTCGCATCTTTTCCAGGATAATTTGTTCGCTTACTGGTTCTTAACCAACAGAACTGAACGGATCTCCACAGAATATTCAAACACATGGCAATCACACCACCCTAGCAGTTTTTTGCAGCCATCATTTATTCAACTCCGTTCACCACACCAGGCATGTATTTTCGTTTTCTGTGCCAGCGGGTGTTCTATAATTTGTTGTGTTTTGCATAATTGGAAGAAGAGTATGATATAATAATCTCTAGTTAAACAGAAAAGCACTGCTGCGAAAAAAATAAAACCAATTGGTACTTTCATCATTGTAACCCTCATGCGTTCGCAATATCTTGATCCTTTTACTTAAACACTTTCTCACCGGAATTCGGTTTTTATTCGATTAGTAATTTCACTATCAAATCTGTTCTTTCAAGCTTGTTTTAACCACACTGTAATGAATTTTTGAAACTTCTTTGCCGTATCATAATTTGCTGCTTCCACCCTTTTTGGGTTATACAGCTCGTCAGTTTCTACCTTAAAAATGAATACCTGCGTCTTCATATATGTAAATGACTTGGCTATATTGCAGAAACGTCACAACAGTGTTTTTGATTGCTATATCATGGATGTTCTTCTACACACATTTGGAAGTAACAAACTAAAGGTTTGGCAAATATACATCAAAGAAAAAAAATATTACCGAATAAACCACTGAACTTTCGGATGACGAATTTTGCCTTAAGTATTATACGAGCTGATAACGTGCTGTCATAAACAAACAAAAATGTTCGAGACAATTTTCTTTATAAGCCAATACTTGTCAGAGGCACCTTGCGTTTCAATGTGGCGGTAGAGTCGACACCGCGTATCGCGAGCCCATGTAAGTTGGACCCACCCATGCCCCGGCTGTGCGTTGCCGAGCCGTGTCCGGGTAAAAGGGATTGCTGGTGGGTGAGCCAAAGCCGGCGTTGTTTTGGACCTTAACCGCACCGCGGTGGAGCCAACACGCTACTTTGGCACCTGCTTTTCGCAGCCGGTGCCCCCGAACTGACCTGCCCGGGGGAATCAGCCAGTCGTCTTTTCCTGCCTCCGTTTCAGCTCTTTTACCCTCCTATCTTCTTTCTAGCCCTGCCCTGTCATCTCTTCTTTTCCTTATTTCCACACATTTCCAGGCTGTGTGTTGCCTTGGGTAAGGAATTAACCTTGAGGACTTAAAGGGGGTTATAGCAGCGATGTATGGCTTACACGCATCTAGTGCGTGCGCAGGTTCGGCTCGGTGGTGGGCGGCCAGCATAGCTGCTGAAGTGATTCCGCTTGTTAACTGATGCAGAAAATCTCTCTTCTTCAAGATGTTCTCCATCCTATGATCTTCCTCCAAAACGGGGGCGCAACGTAGCTGTCCGCCAGTTTTTTATTCCCAAAAAGTCAGAAAATTTCCTCAAGTTCTATGTCAAGCGCTGTAAAAAAAGCATGTCAATAAGGCGTCTGTCACCATTCTTGGTACGCAAAGTTTAAACGAATCAGCTAGCTGGCGGCTATAAAGCAAGCAAGTGGGGAAGCAGCGACCTTCTCTTAGAAGTACAAAACTCCGCTCAGTGTGCCAAGTTGTCACAAATAACCACTGTTGGTGTCAACCCTGTGAGCATCACTCCCTACCGTTGCATGAACACTACCAGAGGTGTTATCTCCGATGAAGAATTTGTGAACTTGTCCAAGCAAGAACTCATGAAAGGGGTTGAGGGCCAGAATGTTGTCAATGTTCAACGAATCAAAATACGTAGAGATGGGAAGGAAATTTTGATCAAGCATGTGATCGTTACATTCTCGACGAGTGTACTGCCCGAGTCTGTCGAGGCAGGCTACGTTCAAATCCCTATGCCTTTGTATATTCTATTATATCGACGGTGCTATCAATGCCAAAGATTTAGCCATGGTTCATTGAGCTGCTGCGGCAAAGGAACGTGCCCCAAGTGTAGCCTTCCAAGCCACTCGTTTGACACCTGTGAAGCTCCAATTCACTGTTTAATGAAAGGGAGAGCACGCCGCTTACTCCAGAATGTGCTCGCAATGAAAGAAAGAAAAAGAAATAATTGCTCTGAAGCATAAGGAAAACATTACCTTTATGAAAGCACGACTGAGACTGTGACACACACAGGCTTTGCCGATGTAGCGCGATGTGTTGCGGCGCTACACTCGGTTAGAGTTCCCCTTAAAACCCTCCCATCAAGGTCCCAAGGAACCCCCCAAGCCCCCCAGTGCCGGTTGTTAAGGCCACCGCCTATGCCACAAAAGAAGCGGCAAGGGCTGCCCCAGCGTCCATTGATGCCAACACTAGGTCCGTTGTTGGCACTGCACTGCCGGTTTCTGCTGAGAGGCAGGCTGCCGCAACCAGCCAGCCTAGCCCTGCTGTCGAGGCCTCGCCAGAAGCCATTGACACAACGCCAAGCTCTCCTATGCGTGGTGCGCTGAGAGGGTGGGGCACGTGCCTTCACTGTTCAAAGCAGAACCCACCTAGGGGCAAGGCTCCTCGGAAAATGCCTTGAGCCTGGGAGGGTGACAGCATGGAACTTCTTTAATCCTTGTTTATTTATTTATTACAAGTACCTACATCGCCCATTGGGCATTGTTGTAGGGGAAATAGAATAGAACAGTAGAAAGTAGAATAAAAACAGCAAAATTGTAACCGAAGTAAAATTATGCATAACATTGTACATGAGAAATCGAAACACTTGCAGTACAGCATTGTAACAATCGTACAGAACACATCATTATACAAAGAAAGCGGTAATTATACATATCAAAAATCAACCATCATGAGAAGTACAAAGTCAACGTTAAAATATGGGCTATTTCAGCAACTCGAAGTGCTGCTTCAATGGCTGTTAGGAAATAAGAATCAGAGAATATTGGTATTTTTAGCGCATTCCAGCAAATAATAATTGTTCATTACATAAAATAGCAATAAATGTTCAGCATAAGATGATAGTAGCTGATAATGTAGTCCAATTAAACTGCAGAGGCCTCTTGAAAAACTTGGCAGATATCTATGAATTGCTGTCACAACACGAAATTGGTATCGTGTGTCTCCAGAAAACGCACTTGAGAGAAAACTAAATAAACTTTTTACAAAGCTATTCCGTATTAGGAAATACAGGAATGTTTGCATGCACCTCTCTGTAGGAGTTGCGATTATCGTGCAAAAGACGGTGCCATGCCAGTTCCTATCATTACTAACTAGTTTAGAGGCTGTAGCCGTACGAGCGATTATCTTTAATAAACTGGTAACAGTAAGCTCGTTGTACATACCACCAGACCACGCACTCTCAAGTGTGGAGCTTGAAACATTAGTTGATCAGCTGCAGGAGCCGTATCTGTTAGTTTGG
The DNA here is from genome assembly GCA_013339765.2 of Haemaphysalis longicornis. Lineage (NCBI taxonomy): Eukaryota > Metazoa > Arthropoda > Arachnida > Ixodida > Ixodidae > Haemaphysalis > Haemaphysalis longicornis. The sequence goes on from CM023451.1 coordinate 83,055,592, forward strand.
GGCTGTAATGCTCACCACCCACTCTGGGCGTCTGCACGCACTGATGTTCAAAGACACCTCTTTGAAAAGTTTTTGCTATCATCAGGAGCCTGCATTTTGAACAATAAAGACCCAACATACTAACAGACGACACATGTGACATACTCTTGCATAGATCTCGCCATGGTTTCTCCAGTTCTGTTTTCAGCACTCCAGTGGATGGTCATTAATGACCTTTACGGAAGTGATCACATTCCAATAAGCCTCATATTATTAGGCAATAATAAAGACTACACTTCCCACCCACAAACGTTCAAGGAGGAGGGCGCAGACTGGAAAAAAGTCAAAGCGCTCTCGGAATTCCACTATGCACTTGTAGACCACCTTGATATTGAAGAAACTGCAGAGACCCGGACCAACCACATATTCGAAGCAGAACGAAGCAGGAAGGCCCGTAAGAAACAGAATAGGGCGTGGTGTGCCTTGCGTAGGTACCCGACGACCGAAAACCTGTTATTTTTGAAGCGGGCAAACGCCAATGGCAGACGAACTCCTCGTATTGCACATCATATACTGATACGGGGAAAGTAGGGAGAAGAATTAAAGCACTCAGAGAAAGCAACACAGCAACGCACCCTCTAGTGAGCAGATGCGGAGACACTTATAAGACGAAGCGAATGCTCTAGGCGAATATTTTGAGTACATACGAAGCTCAGCTCACTATTCAAGTGTTTTCTGGTACACAAAAAGTCAGAAGAACGAAAGATAATACGTCACAAAAGGCAGTGTGATGTCGGGTATAATTACCCTTTTACCATGCGGGAGCTGAAAGGTGCCGTTGTCACTTGCGGGGAAATCAGCACCAGGTGCACATCGAATACCCCATAATATGATTAGGCCCCTTCACGATGCCACGCATGAAGCACTTTTACTGTTGCTCAACAAGATATGCCGCGAAAGACAATTTCCAAAAGAGTGAAAGAAGTTATTGTGGTGCCGATTCTAACGGAGGAGAAAGACCCAGCACTTGCAAGAGGTTTTAGGCCAGTCGCTTTGAGCAGTTGCTTATCCAAATCTTGGAAAAAATGATTAACCGCCGCCTCATGCAGCTTCTTGAGTAGAATATTGCCGCGAACCATACTTTGGGTTTGTTTATTTGTGTTTTGCTTTTACCGCCCGCCTGCGCCGGTCTTTGTTGTCTCTGCACCAAGGGAAGTGCGTGTTCCATTCTTTCTTTCTGTGCCGCATGTGTTATCTGTTGTGATAGGGAAGCATTCCGATCTAACGTGACAGCCCAGAATAATCTTCTTGGATCTACTATGTTCTCGATGTGAATCGACGTTTCCAGAACCACGCGCGCCGAAAGATAAAAACCCTGCAGTGCGGACGCCGGGGCATTCGATTCTGCGACGCTCGCCGACGCAAGTCACTTTGTTGACCGCTGCTTCGCCGCCTCTGTATTCTTTTGAGTTCTTAGGGGAGCACAAGTTCGCTCCAATAAACGTGTTTCTCATTCAAGGCAACTGCATCGTCCTTGTCTTCGTGACAATATTATCGACAATCGCCAGACAGGGCTTCGCTCTGGGAGATCCACAAAGGCCATTTCGTAACACTTGAATCTTATAGGTGCGTTTGTACACAGGCAGCATTGTTTATCCATTTATCTTTGATCTGCAGAAAGCCTATGACATAGCATGGCGTTATGGTATTTTTCGGGATCTGCAGCGTCTTGGTGTTTGCGGCGACATGCTCACCTGCATAAAAGAGACTGCCTCTCGGAGCGGACCTTGAAAGGTAGAGTTGACAATGTCCTATCCAAGATGTTTATTCAAGAAACCGAAGTGGCTCAAGGTGGGGTGCGGAGCTGCACTGTGTTTATTGTGAAGATGAACTCTTTAGGAACTTCACTTCCGCGCTCTGTCTCCTACTCACTGTATGTTCACGATGCTCACATTTACTTTAAGTCATGCAAGATGTCCATCTGTGAGAGGCAGATCCAACTAGCTACAAACAAACTTACGAAATGGGCGAATGAAAATGGTTTCTGCTTCAATCGGTGCAAAAGCACATGTGTGGTTTCCTCAAGACAGGTTGGGACTCACCTAGATCCTGTCATCACACCTAATGAGAGACACAAAACTGTAAAAAGAAAGAGCACAAGTTCCTAGGTGTTGTACGTGATGACAAACTCTCGTCTGTCGATCTCTTTTATGGATATCGACAAGAAAACAGCTCCAAGGGAACTAATTATGCAGCAGTTTTTGTACCTACAAAACAAATACTGAGCGTCTGAGTTCTACAAAGATGCGTCCAAGTCCATAGATGCAGTTGCATATCCTGCACATGGGCCTGCCGTGTTAATGATAAAAAGATGCATAAAACCACGTCCATATTCACTGCTGTAACACATGGTCTTCGTTTGGCTGTAGAGCATATACTTTATGACAAAGTTTATGGCAATTACTGAGAAATCGAGTTTTTAATAGACTTCTCAAGCACCTCTTTTTAGCACACAAGCAAAACCAGGAAGTTAGTCTGGTGGGTTCAGGCCACTGCGGCATAGCCGGAAATGAAGAAGCAGAGAGGAATGCTGTAGCGGCTGCTCTTCGGAGTATCACTGATGTGCGATGAGTGCCTTCTGCGTGACCATTGGGAAGAAGAGTGGAACAGGCAGAAACCCAATGAGTTGGATATAATAAAACCAAAATTATGTAAATCAGTCATTGATAAACGAGAAAGGGTAATTGAGGTACCTCTATGAACAGCGCGTAGGCCATACTCATACCACACATGCGTATCAATTTAAAGGTTCAGAACAGCCACGCTGCTCGATATGTGGAGGGTTCTTATCCGTTATTCACATACTAGTGGAATGCAAAATACTTCAGCCACATAGAAAGCGCCATTTTCCAGAATTATATACACGCACAATACCTCAACATCCATTGTTATTTCTACCTGACGAGCCAATGTTTTCTTTAAACCGTATTTTTAGGTACTTGTCGGACGTAGGTTTCTTAAGATGTGTGCTATCATCCATGAGCCAAGTCACCATTTCAAAATTTAGCCTGAAAAGTCATGTCATAGTGACAGTTGTTTTTACTTCGTCCTTTACACCAATTTTCACCATGTAGTAGTTTTTATTTATACATAAATGTTATAGCCTACTATTATATCAAATGTCTACCTCATTTTGATTTTTAACAAATTCTCACCATAGTACTGGAGCTCTTTGGTCTTGGTGCCCTTGCGCTAAGAAAACCTAGCATCATCATCTTCTAACAGTCAATAATATACGTGACTCAAGAAGTGCGGAAGTTGGAACTTTGTGCGAGAAGAAAAAAAAATTGCATGTCGGAAGCCGCCCCAATGACTGAGCCAATTTTCTGTACAAGATAGGTCAACATCGCAATCGTTGTCCAACACAGGGCCGAACGCCAGGCCGGTGAATTGTTCATAATTTACCGCCAGATGCTCGGCGCCACAAACGTAGACGGATGCACATGGTGACTTCAAGAGCCACAGCGAACGCTCAACTCGGAAACGAACTTCGGCAGGAAGTGCCGCGAGACATGCCCCGGCAATGCTGCAACAGGGAAAGAAAGCCGGGGGGCGTGCGTTATGGACAATGGTATGCTGTCACTTTGAAGCGTCCACATCCAATCACCCTTTGAAGCGTCCGCACTCCTCCGGGATGTCTGTATAAGTAAAGAAACCAGTAGGTGCCCTGCGCTAAGCGTATTTCAACCCGGCACCTCCCGCATACAAGGCAAATGCTGTAATTCTAAAACATCTCTGCGAGTTTTTAAAAGTTACGATTCGTAAAACCGGGGTAGGTTGTACAAAGATGGCTAATTTTCTAAGCCCGTATTCCACTTTAGGAGGGTGCTTGTGCGAAAGTTACTGGTTTGTGCCAGACGGTACCAAAGTACCTCTACTCTCTCTTACGTATGGTACCAATCTACGCGTCGATTTCTTTTCAATACAATGGATCCCCCGTGCGAGGCGTGCCTGTATGCGTTCTTCTATACTGTTGAGTAAACAGTGGCTGCAGAGGAACGTACCACATTTTTTTGCAGGGGTTGCGCATTTTGAATCCCTTTATTCACGACCCAGACCAGCAACCTTGTACTCTTTTGTGTGGTGGGGGCCCATTAGAACCGGACCAGCCCAATGTGGTTCGAGGTACCTACCACATAGCCTCCCATGGCTGCTTGTAGTGACCCTCTGAGCGTGTATTGTCAGTTCGTGACGATCTACGTTACTCGAACGCTTGTGGACCTAAAGAATGTTGGTTATCCTACGCAAAAGGTGCAGTTTTTCAGCTGCCATATTCCATATCGGCGATTTGCGGAACAAGTCGGGTTAACTTTCCCACCATTGTAGTCGCTCACAATAGCCGAACGTCAGGACGGGGAGTCGCTTGTACGTATTTTAGCGGTTGATACCCGGGTCTATTAAGGCACAAGTATGCATGTGGTGAATCACTTCCACATCCACGGTGGGCACTCAACTAGTCACCGCATGTGGCAGGAAATGTCGCTATATTCTTTCCCTCCATGGCAATGCAGTGTTACTGAAGGCTGGGGTGCACCACCAGGGGCAGCTCACAAGAATAAAGGAAGCTTTCTACGCGCGAATTCCCCTTTCAGGGGTCCCCACTCAAACAGGGACGCTTCTACCCAATTACGAAACTTGTTTGCACGTGGATTCGAACCCAGTACCTCCCGCGTACGAAAACCACAGCGATGGCTCAGTGGTACAGCACTTGTTTCGGAAGAAACTGAAAAGATTTGTACGGCACTCATCGCATTCCCGAGGTTGCACTCGTTTTTAGACCAAAACCACCCTGGCTCTTCTACCACCGCATTACTCTGCCAGCCATCACTTATGCAGCACGAGCATGGTTGGGTGACCGGCAGCACCATTCACTTGAAGCAAAGATTCACTTCTTGATGCGCTCTCCGCTTTTTGTTGTGACTGGCGCTTACACTACCACCCGTACCGCAACGCTAGAAGTGTTGGCCACTTCACTTCCTTTCTCCATCCTTTTGGACATTGAATCGTGTCTTTTCAATTTGTTTCACCTTAAACGGCCTGTTCATTTACCCAATACCGTGTTTCTCCAACGGAGGTGGACCACCCTCTAGACTGGACATGCGGTCATCTTGCTCTTCATTGTGGAATCCCGCACAACAGAATTGACTATCAAACGGGTTCATGACTCTTTACAACTCCAGGGTTACACGCATATACGGACGGTTTCTTCACCACGACATGTGCTGGTGCCGCATTCGTCGTGTTCAGTGCTCCAGACGTTATAGTAACGACCAAACGATTCCGGATTACCCCTCCCTCAAGCTCCTATCATGCGGAAGCGATTGCTCTACATCGTCTATTTCGTTACTTTCAAAATGACACGCCCTTGACCACCGTTTTCATCTATACGGACTGTTTATCCCTACTTTTTGCTTTTGAAAACCCCCTCAACACATCGAAAACTGTTCACCAAATTCAGAACAGCTATCGATTATTGGTTGCCTCTGTTGCCGTCTTCCTGTTTCACGGTCCTGGACACTCGGGGGTGAGGGGAAACGAGATTGCCGACTTCGTTGCCACTGCTGCGGTGACCATGGGTGAAGAGGTGGGAGCGCGTGCTTCAGAGCACATCGTCAGCGAGAGTTTTGCCGGCTGGTCGGTTATTCAACACAGAAATGTGGGCTAGTTGGTGCTACGACTTCGACATGGTAGAAAGCGCTTTTTACCACGTCGAAGACTGGTCAGTTAGAGTTGCAGGAGCGCTGGTACACCGACAACGCTGACTCTGAGTTGTTTCGCTGTGTTCCAGGCGTGCTCGCTTTACCACGCCGCTTTCCTCCACCAAGACGATTCGCCGACATAGTTACCGGAAATGGCCGTTTCCCGCACTATTTCCACAGGATCGACTTGCACCCTGAAAACAGTTGTTTTTGTGGACAGCTTGCATCTTCAGTGAGCCACTACCACTGGGATCGCACAAGGACAGCCTCAATTATAACCAGACTTAAACATGTCGCCCGCTTGGCCCTGGAACCTCCACATATACGACAAGCCCTGGACACTTCTCGGGCCGTGACAATCTTCATCAAGCTTGTCGATTGTGTGAGCAAGAACATGCCGGACGTTTCGCGCTCATAAAATTGGCTCCGAAGCGATGTGTGTTGTTTGGGGGTGTAGTGAGAGCCTCTGTGATTGTCAGTCCTAGTTTGTGGCCTCTTCTAATGTCAGGTAAGGTGCGGTGAGTGGTTGCTACCGGTACTGAAGTGGACAACTTGTGCGAATCCTCAGACCATCGCGGCGGTTCTGTAATTCGGGGTGAGCTTCTCTGCTGCCGGACTCTGCGGTGGAGACAGACTGCCCGAATTCGGAAATGCAGATACTGCTTCTGGCAGTTTTGGGTGTTAGAATTTAGGACCTCTTCAAACCGCAGTGGGGTGCTCCCGCGCTCTTTTCGTGTTGTGATTTTTATGTACTTTGGGGTTTTTCTTATTCGACTAATTGGTTTTTCTTGAAATTTGCATTTTGGGCACTAGCCCCTGTTCATTTATATCTGATTGGCTGCAAACCTGCCATAGCTTTGCTGTGGCGGCTTTTGTTCCCCACTTTTTTTCGTGTTTTATTTTGGAAGGGGGAACGCGGAAATAATTTGGAAATTGGAAGAGCCACAAGCCACCTGATTTAGAAATCTCACAGACGAGGTGTGAATGGTAAAAGAACAAGCTACCAAGAAATGCGCGTCCCTCCTGATCACCCAGAGCCAGGCCGAAACTTAGTGATCCTGTGGAACCGCCGGTTCCGAATTTTTGGCAAGTTTAAACAGTCGGGTCTTGCGGCACATCTCAAGCAACGTTTTCTTGAGGTGCACAAAAAAATCGAGAGTCACACTAACGCACTAGCCACCGAGCGTTGCATGGATGTGTGCGAGATCATAAATGGGAACACACACACTTCAAAAGTTGGGACTATTATCTGATCCCTCCTTGGACAGCGCAAAGAAAATAACGGTGCCGCAAGGGGCGCATATCGCGAAGGTGTGAGCCCAGAAGAGCTCGCCAAAGAGGCTACCACAGCATTTTTACTCCGACGACTCACCCTTCTGCAATTGCCTACAATCAAGACGATACGTAAGCCAAAAAGAAGGCTTACAACGTTCCCTTCACAATGACTGAAATACACCAAGCCCTGGAACAAGCTAACACTCGCAGCACGCCATGGGCCGACAATGTATGTGTTGCTCACTTGCGAAGCCTTCTGGATAGCCACAAGCAAGCATTTCTTGATAAAATAAACAACAACTGGGACAGTGGCGAGCTGCGTAAAACCCCCAAGTTCTCAATCGTAAAACCCATCCCTAAGCCAGGCAAGTCACCTCTTTCTTTGTCCAACCTTCGACCAAACTCCTTGACATCGCGGCTGTGTAAAATGATCGAGAGCATTGTAAATACACGAATATTCTGGTATCTGCAGGAGCACCAGCTGTTGCCACCAACGCAGTATGGCTTCCAATCTTGACTATCTCCTCAAGACGCACCAGTTCGCCTTCGAGAAGACGTGCTTGACAAGCACTCTAACCAGCCTCGTGCCGTGGTAGTTATTGATATCAGGGAGGCTTTCGATTCCGTGCGGCTTGACACGCTTCTCACAAATACCCGAAAGCTCCATAATGCGGGAGGCTTTATAACTTCATCGCAGCCTTCTTGCAAGACCACACCTATCAGGTAAACAGAGGCCAGGCGACCAGTGCTATATATCACAACAACTTCGGAGTGCTCCGAGGCTCCGTTATGGTGCCTAAGCTCACGAAAATTTCCATGCACCGTTTTCCGGGCACGTTGGAAGCAGTAGCTGGGCTTAAACATGCAGTTTATGCCGACGACGCACCGTGTGGACGCACCACGGTTCCATCGGTGCACAAGAGGCCACGCTACAACAGGCAGTGGACATCATACACGATTACACGTGCGGTGTCGGCCTCACTATTGCCCAGATAAGACCGAATTCGTGGACATTCACGGGGCAGGCGTTCAGCGGCGGAACAGGCGGAGAAGCAGGCATACAGATAGCGGACTGGAAGCCAAGAGATTTCGAGGAAAGCGTCCATCAGAATGCTTGGCCGATATGTGGACGGAATTGTACCGCCTTTAGCTCACTCGAGAGAAAAAGAAGACGTGCAAGTAAATCCTTCTCCTTCGCACACGTATTTCAAACCATACGAGATGCGTGAATGAAAGGGAGTCGCAGCAGATCGTGCAAGCATTGCTAGTATCTCGTATTGTGTACAGACGTCCTTACCACCCGGTCCATCACACCTAGAAGCTTGCACTCGAGAGGCTTCTCAAGAAAGCACGACGCAATCTCACAGGACTTCTCTGCTACACCCGTCTGAAAGCGCTGAAGAGCTGCAGCTTATTTACCGATTTGTCTGAGATCAAAGACACTCACCGGCACTAGTAAGAAGACCGTTTCTGCACAACGGAGGCTGGCCGTGACACCCTTCGCCGTCTAGGCTATAACACTAGTGGACTATCATTACAGGAGGCAAGCCACTACCCGTTCATTGGGAAACTCGTCACGGGGGTCTAAGAGCAGCCCACCCGAAAAATTCACGCCCACACCACACGGCTTGCATTTAAACACGACCGCGTCATTCACACGGCCACTGCCATGCCCATTACGGCCTACTCACACATTGTGTACACCAAGGCGTGGTTCGATGAGACTACTGGACTTCATCGTCCCTGTCACCGCGTTGGTGTCATTCCGGCCCACGGCTCACAAGCTGAACTGCAGGCCCTCTGTGACTATGTCTACGCAGCTCTCCGGGCAGACCTTAAGAGCCACCCTGTAAATCACCATGGGTACACTGACTCTCAAGCAGCAGGGCTACTTCGCTACTTTGCTACTTCGCTCATTGCCAATGCGTAATTCATTAGCCCCGTCACCGAAGTCATTAGCCGAAAAGTTCGGAAACTCCGGGACCCTGGTAAAAGCTTCACACTTCACTCGTTTCCAGCAGATTGTGGCATCCTCGGAAATGAAAAATTGCATCGACTAGCACACGCGAATTTAGTCTCCGTGCTAGCTTGGAGCCCCTCCTTAGTCGTGAGGACAGCGCCCTTGCCCGTCCCTGGCAAAAAAGACGATGCCACGGCTGAAAAAAAGCTTAGTCAAGCCTGCCGAACAGCTCACCTCGCAGCCATGGCCAACCCTTTGCATATCCCTGCAGTTCCGTCCCGTGCGTCATCCCGGAGGAAAACTCACCGAATGACAAATTCAGACAGGAACACTGCTCCCATCGTTTTTCTCCACCGTTTTCATTACCGTGGGGCCGCTCCTAGTGTCGCGAGCACCTGCAGCACACGTCATACCAGGGCAGACCTACATCTAGTGTGGGACTGCCTCCGTTAAAGAATTCCTGGATACCGTTCCTTATCAACGTGCGACTTGAACCATGGCCGACTTTTCTCCAGTCCTGGTGCGGCCCGCCGCCAAAAGTTCTGCTGGGTACGCTACTACCTTGTGGCGCGCCTTGCTGCTTTTTCTGTTAGAGCTCGCAGCACCAGTCGTTGGTGACCGGCTTTGAGGCGACATGCAGGACAGTATCATGGCTACGACTCCATGCGACCACGGTGTTGCGTCCAGGCCGGTGACACAGCAAAGGCGGCTTAGTTATTTTTTCCCACTTTTCTCTTCCGTACCAACCCCCTACAAGCCCTACGATTATCCTTGGCAGCGCCCAAGCGCAACAAAACAGAATAAATGTGTATTCATTCAACCAATCTGCGTGTTGCGTGTGCACCGAGCACGCTACGCCTTTTTGTTCTCCTCTACTCTTGTAGCCGTAGGTACGGTGCCTGCAGAAAGTGCCGACGCAATGTATGCAACAGGACACTCCGTGCAGACTCAAAGTCAAATTGTACGTGGTGGCAATGGAGGCCTACATTAGTTTCGGAGCCATGCAAACAAGCTATAAGCGGGAACTTCCGAATAGATTTTGTTTGGTGAAACGTTGAGGTAGGACAGATTTGTCTAATTAGGTGAACGCATTCCTATAATACTACAGATAGGTAGCGAGCCTTGACTACGTTTTGAGAAACGCGAGGACACATTTTAGTAAATTATAAAAAGTCCGTATGTGGCATATCGACGGATGAGAATTTATTCAAGCGACACGGTAGGGATGCACAAAGTTACTGTGGACAGGAAATCTGAGTTGCACTCCGCACAAATTCTGAAGCACACCTCGACACACTAGAAGTACCGCGGCTTTCGGTTCGAGGAAGCAGACCCCCCCCCACGAGTCGCAGGGAAGCCGCAGGGCTGCGCCGTACTCGTTTTGCTTTTAAGAGCAAGAGGTCGTAAGCAGGGAGCTCGCGTAGACAAAAAAAACCGTAGAAAGGTGCTTACCCCAGTGCTTTCGCTCCAGGCGTACATTGAGCGCATTGTTGCGCTTATTATGTAGGCGCACAGACGCGACTTTAGCGCAAAGGTCGTATGCAGAGGTACTTAGTTGGAAGGAGACAGTTGAAGGAAGTAAACCGAGGACATTCATGTTGTTGCCCGATCAGTGGTAGCGAAGCCCGGGCAGCCGAAGCAGGAAGGCCGTGCTTTCACGAAATATTTTGTTATTATTTCTGGCAGTTATATATCGATTGCACACAGCGTTGGCCCAAAAGGGGAAACTCTCACTCGACAGAATGTACCGGCAGGTATGTGAGGAAAGAGATGTTCAAGCGTATCCAAATACGCTTGAAACAGTGTGCACTCAGGTGAAAAAGAAAACTGCATGGAAGCCATTGTGTTGCACGTCGGTTTTGCGTTCTGGAAAGCGAGGCACAAAAAGGCCTATTGGTGAAAATCGGTATTCTTGCTGCGTAGGACGTGCCTCTGTATAACGAGGCGCTAACTTGCTGGAATGCCTGGGTGGCAGATGTTAGGAAGCGGTTGAAAAAGAGTACACTGAAAGGCAGCCGTTACGAGTGGACTCTGCGCGGCCGCTGGCATGTCGCACCAGAATGAGCCATGAGCGAACGGGTGAGGAACGAGCTGTAGACGGAGATAGCGGGTGTGCTCTCGCTTTGCTTTCCTCTGGGTAACTCCAATGTGCGCCTGCGGCAGACGTTCTCATGCAAAAACACCTGTAGCACCGAGAGGCGATAGAGGAGGGCAACGTGGTTTTTGCCGTAACGTTGGCTCTGCGGGCCGGGAACCATTGTTGCCACCCATATGTATGCCAGTCAACGAAGTTTATGTGAGAAGTGCTTTTAAACGCTTGTACGAAAGACAGCCGAGTCTTATGGTCTGGTCCAAAATAAAACGGTTTGATTTACAGAATGTTCTCGATGTGCTTAATGGTAGAGTAGGCCTCAAACACCCGGTTACCAAAACACCTATTGGATATCACAAGGCTGGAGCTCGCGGCCCTATAAACGAATCGGGTGCTCCCACAATACATTTTCTGCTCGAGAACCCTCCCGATGCCAGCGTTCGAAGCATATACTATCATACGTACAGCACTTCACTTCACGACTATGGAGGATGAGATTGATTGACGATGGCTGGTATACCAATCTTGAAAGGTTCTAAAGCTTCCCTAGACAAAAACGTCCTTCAGGAGAACGTCATTGTTGGGCAAGAAAACTAAGTCAAGGAATTCAGATGATCAGCTTAGTCAGCTATGGTGCAGGGCGCCAAGTTTTTTAATCTAAGCAACTCACGCATCTCTTGTCAGCTGGTAGGTGCTGACAAGAATTTCACAGCCTCGACGTGAAACAGTAATAATGGAATTCTTAGCGCTGTGATTTTGGGACCCACAAGCTATCATAGAATACCTCAATCAACAATTGTGGGCGCTCAAAACCAGTGTTATTTGTTGAAGGCTTTTGCAAAGTTTTCAGAGGTAACGTACGTGATCGTTCAGAGCAGCAATCGTGAAGCGCATTTTTTCAATGTATCAAGAAACAGCGGAGAGGCAGCGCGTTACAGAAGCAATAAATACTTGAATCATTTGTGCTGGAGTCTGGGCAACAAAAGGCCAGCGCTCGTACTGAAAAAGGCCGAAGACTGTATTACTAGCTGTTTTGGACATACCAGCAGACTCAACATAGATTTGGTAATAGGCCTTCACAATGTTCACTTACTTAATTTTCTTCCAACAATATACAGCGGTCTTTGAAATCTTCAATTTATGGAGGGATATCAGCCGTGTACGCTATGAGTGTTTGGGCCTCTTGGTCGTCGCAGGAACGCCAGCCTCCGCTTTCCTTTGGAGCCGAATGCAGTGAATATGCGTAGTTGTTCGGCGATACGGGGATATTCACGAGTTCAAGCAACTTTTCCTACTTCCGTTTAGGATTCACTAGACGCTCACATAAGAAGTGGCGTGGTTGACCTGTGACTAGCGATCCTGATGTGGGACTTAGGGGGTTGCACTGTTCTTGATGGCTGGTTTATTAACCAGGAACGGTAAGCTTCAGGTAGACGTGGCATAGTATTGTCTTTCGGCATCACGGGATCAGCGTGTGGATACAAAGCGGCAGTAGACAGCGCACCTTGCACGGAAAGTCTTGTCTTGCTGTGAATCAGGCAATGCTGGGCATGCAGACTTCTAGTCTAAAAAGAGTCAAAAGCTTGAAGCAGAGGATTTCTTGTTTGGTATTGTGACGAAGCCAAAGACGACGCAGTTGTCTTCAAGAAAAACACGTATATTAGAGCCAACTTGTGCTCACCTAACAACTCCCTCAAATACACAGGCGGCGAAACAGCAGTCAACGAAGTGACGTTACCTGGCGAGCGTCGGCGTGTCCGGTACCGCAACGTCTGCTCTGCGTTCATTTATCTCTCCGCGCGAGATCTTCCTGAACAGTCGAATTTCACCCAGAACGCTGTAGATCATAGAATAATATTTTAGGCTGGTGACGTTAGTGCGCAACACTCGCTTTGAAAGGAGATCACACGTGCGCCATATTTATTAGAACTTGCGCTTTAATTGGCCGATGGAGAACACAGATAACATAGTCCTGCGAAGCCGGTCGGCAAATACAAATCATAACCAAACCCAAAACATGGTTGTTGGCAATATTTTTTCTAGAAGACCCTGGAAAATGCTTGCCGTAAGCCAAGGTTGAAATTGAGGGACAGGAGGCCATGCCTGGCAATCGAGCTTGATACCACTGCGCGGAGAACCGGTCCAGGTGATAAAGCAGCGTGCTTACCGCTGATGGACTGTAGTACGTTAGCCTGCAGATTCGTGTCTACAAAAAAGCTGACAATGACACCACAATAAAGGCATCAAGCTTACCTGAATAGACAAAAGAAACCGAACCGTAGACCTTACGTACAAAGAAAAACCTACCTTCTTAAGCATAGTGTTTAGCAACAGAAGGTACGTAGTAGGAGAAGCATAATAGTCCTTGTTTTAGAAGCTGCGAAGTTCCTTCAGCAAAGGTTCAAATTGAAGATGTAATACTACCAACTTTTCTTCCAGCTTTTAATAATTTATTGTACTCTTTCACGCGCTCGCGCAACGCACACGATGAGCCGCGGAGAACCCCGGGATAGTTTTGACAACCTGGGGATCTTTATGTGCACCGAAAACTCTTACACACGGGCGTTTCTGCTTTTCGCCTCAATGAGACAGCGGCCGCCGCGGCACGGAATCAAACCCGTGTACTGAAGCTCAGCAGCACAACGGCTTAGCCACCGAGCCACCGCCACCGGTTCTCGCATGTACGGGAGCTAAATAACATAATAAAGCAATACTGAAGTCATTTGCAAGCACTGTTCGATTACTAGCGGAAATTGTACTCTGGTGTCTCTAGGCGCGACATTTTGACCAATCTCGCTGTGTTTACGCGAACATTTTAATTAGAAAAAAATATCAAGTGCTGTACTCTTCTGTGGATACTCCATTACCCATTTTCTATGACGTTTAGTATGACGTAAAACTAGGCGGCATAGTTTGACTGTGCTAATGCAGGGCTCGCCGACCCCCCGAGAGAAACAGTCGGCTCTATCAAGCTCTAAGTCCAAGTAGATCCAGATAAGTGCATATGAGACGCTGGGATAATTGGTGCGCTAGTAGAACGTCTGCAACATATTGAATGTGGCAGAAAATTCAGCGAAGTATTCTGGTAGTAAGAAATCAAAATCAACTCGAACTTTTATTACAGTGTTAAAACCATGGTGTCTGAAGCATTTTTGCGATGGATGAACTAGCACAGTTGCCAGCAGCAGGACCACACAGTCGTTTTCGCTTTTATACTATCCTAAAGCTACGTGCAAACTAGCGGTGAACTTGCCGTGCCGCCTTGCGTACGTCCCCTAGGGGCCTGGCGGCGCGCCGCCGGTGAGGCCCCTACAAACTTGACGTTGCGGCCATCATGCGGTCAAGCTGTCGTGTGTAGGATCGAAAACGTTAGTTTCCCTTGCTTTTTCAGGCGAATCCTGCTTTCTTCGGCATCGCCCACGTTCGCGAACGCGGTGGTGCGGAACGGGAAAAAGATTGGCCCGACACGTCTTCAGCGTGTCGCCTCACCCGCTATCCCTCAGTGGTGTTTGCATAATTCAGAACATAAAAACGGTTCAAAGTTCCGCTTTATCAGCGGCAACAAAAACGTGCTGTTCTGGACGAAAACAGGTTTACAGCGGCTGCCGACGGCCGCAAGTGGCGGGTGGCATGGCACGACACTGCCAGTGTGCACGTATTTTAAGGAATGCAGTCGCCAGGGATAAAATTTTGTGGGAAGATGGGGACAATTATGACCCAGGCTTTATTCAAGAAAGAGTAATTTAAACTGCTGGGAAAGTAAAACTAAAACAATCTGAACAGGCTCTACGCCTGGAGCGCTGCTTGTAGGGGCACCCCTAAAATCCTCCTAGCGGCCCGCTTCGAAACCAACTACTAGAGTCGCCGGCCCGCTCCCCACATTCGCCGCTGCTTTTGGGGCACGTTCGACACGTAGATTTACCGTCTGCATGGGTTAAAAACACGTAATAATGTGGAGCAATCGCTCTGTTGATACATGGGATATATTTATGAGAGGGTAAACCTTCCTGGCGCGATCCTAATTCCGTATGTTCGGTTTGTATGAGCGCCAGGTGTGTGTCACAGACCAATATCGTGAAGCGGGTATATGCATTGAACTGATTGTACCTCCACTGCCCCGCAAATTTGCTAACATAGTCTCCGTAAGCAGCACTTACTCATATAGTCATGATATGCCTACACACCAGAATTTAAACTGGTTCCATGCGCCTAAACATCGCAGTGGAGCACTCATACCTGCCAGCATGACAGAAATGATTGCTGATATAATACGTTGGTTATTGATCGCTACCTTGTGCAAGCAATGCGGCATAAACATCATGAACACTGTGCACAACAAGTACGGTAAATAATACAAAGTATACCTGAGGGTCTGCAACCGACAAAGAATTTAATGCTGGGTTGTCTTGCCCTGAGGTGAGCCCTCACAAACATTCATCATCAACTACATATACCGTTCGTCCCCAGCTCGATGGCGGGTTTGTAGAGCAAACCGCGTCTGCGGCAGAACGCGTCTTCATAACATGGCCATATGACGCAGAGCATTCAGAAACTAGCACACAGTTAACTCGAATGGCCTTATAATAACCCACTCTTACAACGACTCCTTTTATCCCCTTGTACTCCCTATCCTGTACTTCAAAAAATGCGTCCACCGAGTGATCAGCTGTCCGCTGATATCGAAAAACAAAAAAAAATTCAACGCGAGGATTGTGTGTGTAATTACTAAAACGTTTATTTCTTGAATTGGTTCCGCTTTCAGACACAACGATATCTAAGCGTCTGCTTGTCCAGCCCTCTTGCGCCCCCCCCCGTCCTGTGAAAAAGCACAGCATTTCTTGTCTAGCTAGGTATGGTAAATCCTACCGGACATAAATTCAGGCCACCGTTTTTGGCACTTCTTATGGTGTACTCGGTTTTTATCATTCCCGTACCAGCTTTTCTGTTTCTAACCGACTTGGAAAGAATATATTATTCCGTGGCTTTATATTTATAGATCCCTGCGCTATGCTTGATATTTTGGCATTGTTTATATACCCTAAAAGGCCGAAGTGGTTCTCGCATTGGGATAATGTCATTATCCTTAAACGAGTGCGCATTAAACGAGTACGCATTCGTTGTACGCGCTCCAAGTCAAATCCAGGTTATCTATGTGCTAGTACCACGGTTAAACGAGGCAAAAAAATTATTTTGTACCTAAGGTGTTCGGAGGGGACACTGGTGATATGCTGCTGCCGTCACCGCGCCCAAAAGAGCGGTCAGTGAACGAGCAGAACAACTTGCTCGCACAGCTTTTGTTGGCATTCGCGCACTCTAACAAGCTGCAGCTGTTTCTTAGGTGCTCTAAAGGTATTATTTGCTTACAGACAATACCTTACCCATGTGTTTCGGGTGCGTAAAGGAAAAAAGAAGCGAAAGACAAGCAAAACTTACCCTGAGCTTCTATGAGCCAGCCAGCGCTCATCGTGTGAATACCGAGGAGAAGCGGCAGCAGGCAGCACAGCTATCAGAAAGATCGAGGCCTATACAATATATACCTTAAATTCCATCTCTTACAGGGCGGGAGTACGGCGAAATGGTCTGTGGCCTTAGGTGCGTTGTGTTGAAAATCGAATGTTAGAATCCCCAAGAGCGCGAGTTTGTTTAATTCTATTTATTTGCTTTTGGGCAGTGTTTTCTATACGTAATTCATCATTTTTGCTCCATAAAGTTAAATGCACCACGAGCGCATTCACAGAATGCTTGCAGATTGCCAGTGCCTCGCCGGTGAATTCTCGTGGGCGTGCCGTTCCCATAAAAACCGTCTGCTTGAGGGACAGTCCTGAATCGGGCGACCTTTGGCCTAGTGAAATTACGCCGAATACGATACAGGCACGAGCCACGCAAGGTTCAAAGGTGGGAGAAATGCCCATCGGATTTAAGCATCTCCGGTGATGCGGTAGTCACTCATTCCAGGGTAGAACTCGGAAAGGGCACTTTAGATTTCAAGCCATGCTGCCAGGTTTATTTGGCGCTTTTTACTGCCGAAAACAATGCAGAAGCACGGTATGCAGGCTACTGATATAAGGAGAAAGTCCAGCTAGCCCTAATGTCGGATGTTTGACAGCGCGTTGTTTCACACAACCTAAACTCTAATCTGGGACGTCGTCTATCCACATTTCATCGTTTATAGCCGCCAGTGCTTTAATTAGAGCTGCCGCTGTGGAGGAGGAGCGGTAGCCGCAACAATTTAGCGCAAACCGTCAACCGGCTGGCTCGCGCGTTTTTCAAGACATCGCTCCGTGTAACAACGTGGTGATGTATTGATGTACAAATTCCCAAAGTCTTTTCTGCTGTAAGACAAGAACTCTAACAGTTAAACTTGTGAAATAAATAGCGATGATTTTATACTTGCGAATGCCTTGAAATTGATATATTTGCAACGAGCACAATAATGCACAATTTCAGGATGAACAGTGGTCTAAATAGAAAATTTGCCAAATTTGATATATGTTCCCTCGGAACATGTGCGTTAACTTTGGAGAAACTTACTCCACCTTAGGTATTTCCCCTATATTAGGTCGGTTCTCTCAGAAGTTTTCGTGAATGGTGAAAATTAGAAAAAAGCAATATTGGTCAGAGGGTGTGCTTATATTTGCTAAATAGTGTGAGAATGCCCAATACCTTGTAATCTCTGAATGGCGTAATGAGAGCAATTTTTATGCCGTTTTTGACATAGCTAACTATGATATAAACCCTGGAGAAAAAAAAATGGCTACAGTAACAAAATATCTTTGTTACTGTAGCGTGTAGTGACCTATTCATCCCCCGAAGGAGTATATCAAGACTTAGTTTCTTATTTGTAATCAAAGGTATGTTCAAGAATATTCATTTGAAACAGTGCAAAAATGGTTTGCCTATAAAATTCTAAAAGTTATGCGGCAGAACATAGGTCGTCATTCCCTTTGGGTTTCGCTTGTTTAGCCAAGCGAAAGCCCAAGTTTAGCTAAGTCGCCTCAACTTCGCAATACTTAGTAGTTAAGTCCGTCAGCCTTTCGCACATGAACTTGGTTGTTGTTGTGCCACACGTGTTTGCAATTCTTGGTCTTTGCCGCGTTACTAGGCTCGAACAGCAGTGCTCGAATTTTTTTTTGTTCCGCTTTCCAGAATAAAGAATTGGTAGTTTGCCTCTTGCAGTTCTTTTTCTTTGGCCAGCATGCGTCCCAATCAGTCGGTCGAGAAACGCCAAATGATGCCGGCCGTTTGATTGTTTTGGCCAGTAGGTGGTGAATTCTCACTAGGTCCCTTTTCGTAAGCGCTGGTAAATTGTTCTTGGCAGTCAATGCATTTATCTTATCTAGTAGATTTTTTTTCGATTTGTTGGATGCCACGAACTAAATGTTGAGGCTGCACTTCCGTCATTTAAGGCTTTGCAGGTCGTGTTGTAAATGGGCTTCTTCAGATTCTCCTGCCTCAAAATTTCCTGCCCTTTTTTATGGTGAAGCTGTATACCACTACCCCAACGGCTTCATCTCTGTGGCCAAAACGCATATCTACATGGCGCCAAGGCCTAAAACGGCGAGCACATGCGTCAGGCTAATCAAGCTTTCAAGTAAACAAGCATCAAAAACCCATTTTGGGTTATAAGGCTAATGTGAACAATGTGAAACCACCAACCATGTTTTTCTGGTAGATAATGTTAGAAGATTATCCTGGAGGAATAGGCAGGACTAGTGTCACCAAATGGAGCAGCTCTTCACCAAGACCACGAAGGTATGCGTCAGGCTGGGCAAGACCCACAATCTGCGTCCAGAGAAGTGGAGCGTAGGGTCTGTAGATTAGGTATTACAGAACATCCACTGAAGGAACGCAAGACAGCAACGCTGGCCATTTGGGCGTTTTTAATGGTGTGAAATTGCCGCATCTACGGCATCACCGTTCACGTCCGATCATTTGTTAACAATACCGAAAATGCACCGAAACGGCACCTTTGTTTGGAGACACCTCTGTAGCTAAAATACTGTTACACGTGTTATCTTTGATTCTCATTCGGAACGACCTTAATCACGCGCAGTCGTTAAGCAGGGAGGGCAAAGTAAGACTACTAGAATTGACCGACTAAAACGCATAAAAACAAAATGGCAACGCCCATGAAGCGTCGAAGTGTAAACAAATGTCACGTAATGCGAACTGACCGGGGATTGTTATGGCGGCACGCAACAATTAGAGATAAGAGTGCCAATACCTTGTACCATAATCTAGTTGCACTAGCAGAGTTTAAGTCACAAGGCCGCCAATAAAACAACAAACACTTCATACCCTCCTAAATCAGCATTTCTTGTGGTTCACAACCGCTTTGCAGGGAATTCACTTTCCCAGGGCGGGATGGCGACCAATTGTTTTGGTTCCTTCACTTCACGCGGTTTCATCGCGAAAGTTATCATAAAGGCCTCTAACAACTGTAGCGTGTGTTTGATACCTTCAATCGTTTCTTAAAGTGGTAAGAGCTGGTCAAGCTTGTCTTTAACAGCTTTCAACAACGTCTTTAGGTACATGCTGTTCTCATAAAGAGATTTCCATTTTATGGTTGCTGCACAGCCAACAATAGCGTTTTCGAGCTTCTGCGATTGCTTGGAGCACTAGTTACACCTAAGGCAGTTCTCCAGCTTTGAAGACCTGCAAAAGAGGCTTTGGCACCCCAGACTTTAGTGTCGGCCGAAGCAGACAACGAGACACCTGCTCCAAGTGAGACGTGCTCGGAGCGTTCCAGAGTGGACAATCTGCACCCCACGTGCCAGACCAGCCGAGCCACTTGTCGAGACGGCAAGGACACGACCCACTCAGGAGACGGTTCGTTGTCTCGCACACCTACAGCATGCTACCACACATTTGCCAGCAGCTAGCGAAAATTGGTAAGCAGGAAAGGGCGGCTCGGAAGCCCAGATGTCGCCAAAAAAATGGAGCCATGGATGCCCCATGGTGAGTGGGGTCAACGGGCAAAGGCCTTTTGCCCGAACTCATCGCAGCAATCCGCCAGCCCCGATTAAACTTTTTCCGCACAGGTTCACCCAAGCGGTGCGGTGCTGGTATGGGTATGATTTCTGGAAGCGTCGAATGACCCCACTGGGGCGGTCACACCGTAGGGAAGATTGAAGATTTGTAGGAGTCGTTACTCACCTCTATAGAGTGATAACAGACGACGACAAGGGGTTGTGCCCAACACCGAACGCTTTAGCCCATGAAGCTCGCAGAGCACAGGAATCCAATCTATCCCTGTAACAAGGCAGCCGCAAGAGGAGAGTACACTGGAATTCTCATCCTATAATCGAAAGGCCCGCTGCGGACAAACCCTGGTAACGTATTGAGATATGCAGATCGCAATTTCGGCGATTCTCCTCGCATTGTGGTATGTAGAAGTGCGCGCTTCTGCGAACGCAGACACACTCACGCCAAACCTGCCAAAAGTCCGCCGTAATCCTCGTGAATGCGGCAGAGGCAGCAGCAGAACCAAAATTCCCACACAGACTACCTTTCACTCCGCCCACATCTGATGTGGGCTGCGTGAAATACGGTAGCGTGGTGCCGGAGTCCACCAGCAGTCATTACCATACAACTGTTCGCGCAAGGTGAGCTGTTCGCTGCTGCCTTTTCGAGAACATGCTGAATGCCTGGGTAATAGACTTTTCGCTACCGTAAAGGTAGCCGGTGTAAGAATCGTAGTCCTACTGCTTACTTTCATGCCGGTATCTGGGTTCTGAGATACAGACCGATTCCTAAGCCCTGCCATGGTTGTCACGGGGTCAACACCCGGCAGTCCCCAGACACGTTGGATTATAAACCTGCAGAAGTATCCCTACAAAGTGCAATTGAATAAGGAAACTACCCACCAATCCACGGAGGCCCCATCTTCTGCATGTCCACAAGGATAAGATTAACCCAAACCACCAGTCAGAGCGATTTCAATGCCTGAAGAAACCTGGTGAACAGGGCGAATTCGGCAGCAGATGCTGCTAGCGCAGGAGGCTGGCAAGCAGTGCAAGCGCATCCGCGAGTCTATTGCGACCATAGATTACAATGCTACGTCTGGCACCAGCTCCAGAATACGACTGCTACGTAGAGATCTAGAATTGCTGTACATCGCACGAGCAGATGACGCAGGAGTAAGTGCCTTGTCGAAGTTTTTCTTCCAAAGAACCTGAGGAGGCTTTTCCCGAAGTACTACCGCGACGCCGCTTCAACAGGTCATAGTGACAATAAGAATACGTACAAAAACCTCTGTCGTTTATTGTCATGCCATTGTGTTAGAAAGGAGGTTGTAAATAAGCATCAACATGCCCGTTTTGCCAGCCTGTAAATGCAAGGAGTAAGCCACCTGGCTTCATGAAGCCGGACAAAAGCCGCTTCTCTTGGTAAATGCTGCTTTGTGACGTGATCTGTCTTTACCCAAAATTAATGAAAGGCAGTAGCTACCTCTAGTCGATCACGCATAATTTCTAGAATTCGGCAAACAGTTATTCCCTACGTAAACTTGATTCAAAGGTCACCTGCGACAAACTGTTGGATACTTTCACCCGGCATTGATTCCTGGTAGGGCTTTTAACTGACAATTCCTTGTACTTCACGTGCAGAAATTTTGTCGACACTTACTCGGTTACACTTACTTAGTCGTGGCGCGCAAGAAGGCTACTTCGGGTTATCCACAAGCATATTAGACGGATTAATTGGCGCATTCATGGGAGGTTGTGGCCGTTACTACACCAGGGTGGCCAATCCTGCTCTGGTGAGGGATTGCATTACCGGCAATGGTCGCCGGGGTCAGGCCGCACCCAAGCCCCTTTGTGCAATTCCATCAATCCGCAGATTTTTTTTTAGCCCGGTTGGAATTGTCCGGCACCGGGATTCGAACCACGGTCCTTCTGCACGCGAGGCGGGTTGTTCTACCTCTACGCCATCGCTGCTCTCGTCATGGGCTCACTAAGAGGGTTCAACTTAAATGAGAACGACTCAGCGGGCAATGGAGCGGAAAATGATAGGTGTAACATTAAGGGACAAGAAGAGAGCGGAGCGGGTCAGGGAGCAAAGTGGTGTTAAATACATATTCGTAGAAATTAAGAAGAAGAAATGGACGTGGGCAGGGCATGTAATGCGAAGGCAAGATAATCGCTGGTCATTAAGGGTAACAGAGTGGATCCCTAGAGAAAGCAAGCGCTGCCAGGGGCGGCAGAAAGTTAGATGGGCAGATGAGATCAAGAAGTTTGCGGGGATAAATTGGTCACAGTTGGCACAGGACTGAGGTAATTGGAGAACAATGGGAGAGGCCTTTTCCCTGCAGTGGGCGTAGATAGGCTGGTGATGATGGCGATGATGATGATGATGATGATGATATTAGACGGAACGGGTCAACAGGCCTTGAAAGGTGTTGATATGGTCCTTTGAGAGAACGCCACAAAAAATCCGAAGCTCGCCCTTCCAGAATGGCATTTGGAAATTGTTTGAACAATCTCTCGACCGTTCTGACACCAGCAGCGCGGAGTTTCAGCGGTGACCAGCATTCTCCTTTTGAGCAGTTGTTGAATCACCATGTCGATACGCCCCGTCTCACAAATGCTCAGTATGCTAAGGTTCTTTGAAGCTGCCTGAATGAACTCTAAAAGGGGAGAGCCAACACCGATCAGGCACTCCTCGAATAAGGCCGCCAGTACTACGAATGCCTACGCAGTTGGTATGTTCCGTCGCTGACCTGGTACAACGTCGTACTCATTCGTTGAGCGATGGAGCAAAATCGTTTACTACATGCCTGGTTGACACAAAGAACTTTTCACTAAGAACTGGAAAAAGCTTCTGTTGTTAGTGATGGCCTCAAGGCTTATTAGGAACGTGTCTCATCGAAGAAATACAGTGCTCGTTCTTCCAGAATGCGCTACTCACCCAGCAATAAAAACAACACTCGAACTCGAAAAGCAACAACTCCATTTGCCCCAAACACGTAGGTAAAGGCTTCTCGGCAGCCGTTCGTTGGCACTTCACGAAGCACTTTGTAGTTCTCCTGTGGTGGTGGTGAATGTAGAGGGGCCGCATCTACGTTTGGTGTACACCGCAGGTAGTGATGACAGTGCAGTAAGCGTGGGACCGCAATTAAGGAAGTCTACCCGTGCGTGTCATATTCTCGGGGGGTGATTGTGTGTCCCACACTCAGCGCGCCAAAAAGGGAGTTGAGGGCTCGCATAAATAACGGAACACACGTAGAGCTACAAGTTTGTTATAAAACCGGCTCCCAGAAGTGAAGGGCGGAGCATGCGGACAAAACCACGCCGAACAACCAGAATCGGAGGGAACCATGAGGCGGTATTGGACGGCTAAGCCGGGAGCAGCGTGGTCAAGAAATCGAAACGGCAACCCTCAGCAAGAGTGAACAGACTGGCACACCTGGTGGGCGTGCATGAGATGGCATCAGACCACGCTTCGGATGTGCGCATGCCTGTCGAGGGAAGCGCCATAACAGAATCTGCACAATCTGTGTAGTGGGTTATTCATTGTTCCGTTGCTTCCAGGGCCATCATGTGTTTCAACGTGATAATTTCGAGCATGGCATTGTTAGGTTCACCTGGAAGAAAACAGCTTACTTGCGTGGCACGGTCTCTGAGTCGGACGGGGTCAGGCTCGCAAACCTTTAAAGGGACACTGAAGTGATATGTAAACATTGCGGGATTACTAGCGCAAATTGTAGTCCGGAGTCTCCAGGCCATGTTTCGACCACTCTAGGCGCGTTTACGCGATTTTATTTAGTAGAAAAACTAATTCGAAAACGCTGTCCTCCTCTCTTTACACTCGCCCATTTTCTGTGGCGTTTTCGTGTGACGTCAGGAGGGGATGAGCTGGCAATTGGCTGCGCCACGGCTGCGCTACTGCACGGCTCCCCGCCGACAGAGTCAGTCGGCCCAGCGTTTCGTCCGCCGGCCACCGGCGGGTCGTCGCAATCAAGGAGGTTAAAAAAAATTGCTTGGTCGCAATTCGTTCGCTTAGTTGAAACGAAGCCAGGACACGTTTTTGAATGGAAGAATGTGCCTTTCTTTACTTGGTTTGTTTGTACACTGTATCATAGCTCCAAGTCAAGGTCGCTTCACACAAGCGCTGCACATGCGACGCTTCGCTGACTGGTACGCCGGTAGGAAAATATAAGGCCTCTTGAAGGCGGGAGAAGAGTCAGCGAAGTCAATATAGGTACTAAGCAAATACAATCAACTGAAATTTTTACCGTACAGCGTAAAACTAGGGCGCGGGAAGCACTTTTTTTTGCGCTGGGCGAACAAGCACAGCGGTCAGCAGCACGACTACGCATCTGCGAACGCTTTTCCGTCTACGAAATGCAATTGCTAGACGTGAGCTACTGTGGAAACTCGGGCGACGCTTACTGCACGATCGCAGTACAACAAATAGTCACCTAAGCGGCTTGAAATGCCAAAACTAAATAAAAGTGTAAACCGGTTGTGCAATATATACCCTATATTAGCAAGGCATTCGCGTCGCGCTCCGTGGCCTAGCAGTCTGCGGCGCTAGGAATTCGCCGCAAATGTTTTGCGGGTCACAAGTTCGAATCCCCGCGAGTACGTGCTCTTTTTGTAAGTTAACTTTTTTGTTTTCCGCCGATGTTTTCTATATGAGTTCACCTTTTTTGGGCCGCAAACGTTCATGGCTACACGAACTAGTTCCCAAAACGCGCGCAGGCTGGCACTGGCGCGCTAGCGAGTTCTCGTTGGCGTGCTGTTGCCATAAGCACCGACTGCTTGCAGGCAGCGGGCACAGGCCAGAATGAACAGACCTTGGCCTGGTGCGAACACGCTTTTTACGATACAGGCATGAGGGAGGCAAGCTGCAAAATATGGGGAAAAAGCGCATGACATTTGGGCGTCTGCGGGTACGCGGAGGGCGTTCATGCACTGCGTAGGTCTCGGCTAGTGAATGCTACGACTACAACCCGTCCTGGGAGGCTTATAAATTGTGCATTTTACAGCCGACAACATGGCAGAAGCGCGGTACGATGACTACTGAGATATTGAGAATGCCCATCCACAAACGCCATTGGGTATGTTTTACAGAACCGAAACCGAAACCGAAACTTGTGTGATTGCTAACTTTGGGCATCGTCCAATCACGGCACCCCTCCTCTCAACGTCACAGCCCTAGTTTGTGCGGCCACCGCAAACCGCGCATGGTAGTTTTTTCTTCTTTCGCGCTTTATAAAATAATTACCGATTTGTCAACCGGATAAACGATGAAAAGTGTGCTAATTTGAGCCAGTCTACGCAGTGCAAGCAAAAACGGGAGCTTGACAAATTCACTTCAGTGTCCCTTTAACAAATGAAGAACGCAGCTTCAATGTGTTCGTGATATAAAATAATTTATTTTCAGAATTGTGATTAAAGGAATTTTAAAGGCCCTCCCGGCTTGTGTTGCATAGTGTGGTCGAGCGTACGTACCCAATAAATTATATATGACCCAGTATAAATACGAAATCTCAGTTTTTCACATTGTCATATTGCCCCACGCGATCATCACTGGGTAGTACCGCGACTATACTACCAAAATGTGAGCACCACACGAAGGCATGGCACCTGTTTTTTTTCATGTATTTACTACGTTCAGGTGTGTTTCAGGCAGTGTCACCCCTCTATTCAATTCTATATTAGCCGAGTGGTGGTGCTGTCATTTATTTCAAGACGAAATTTGAGTTGCTACAGCTTCTGCATTTCCCGGAAATACCATAAGATATGTTAGTACGAACAACAAGGCACGTCTTGCTACGAGAACCAGAAAAAATTATTGTTGTTAAATCAACGTTTTATCAAAAGCCTCTAAAGAATACCTTCTGGTTGACTTTTATAAAACTGAATTGGTAATGAAGGTGCGCTCGCAACAGACATTGCACACTGTATCAGCTGAATTTATAACGAATACATTTTCGTTTACCAATTTCAATTATTCGTAATTTGAGACCGTTTTTATAAAAATACAGTTCACAAACACATCCTGAGGGTCTTTGAAGGGTAATTCACTTTTTTTTATTTACACGCCTTATTTTCATTCATAAAAAATTCAGCCTGCAAACGTTTGATGAAATATGAAACAAACAGGCGCAATGTCGAATGAAAAGACCCAAAAAGGAAAAAGGCTGCGAGTAATTTTAAGCTAAGTATTTCCAACGTTCCATTAAATTCATGCCAAGCCCTATAGGATATTGCTTGAGGCGGAATAATATTAATGTTACCTATGAACTTCACTGTCCATAAAATACAGATGCTCATCTTTATTTCAAGGGATCGATGAATGTCACGCTTAAACTTTTTATTGAGTTGCTGCTGAACGAAATAATATGTGCACGAAATAATATGTAAAATTCCCGCCAGTATTCATCACTTCTAGAGAATAAATACTAGGTGGCTCAGTTTCTTCCTGCCATGTGAGTGAATCGAGCGTTTCTTCTGACAATTTCTGTGTCAGTTCCACTAAACGGTGGGCCGAAAGGGTTGTGTAATATATTCTGCATTTTGTATTCCCACATGACCACCCGAACTGATTTCGACTGACTAATGTTTTGTACAAGAGAAAAGCACTGCGTAGTGCAATATTCAAAATATGCACGTGTCCCGGTGCGTTTGCGTGTTGAGTGTGTGTAGTATATTTTTCGAATGGCGCCATTGTCTTAAAAAGAGGCCCAGGTGCCTACAAAACTGAAGTTCCTGTTAAAAAAAAAAGAAAGAAGGTTGAAACATGAACCATTCGCTTCTGCAACCTGCGTCAACGTCAAAGTAAAAAATACAAACTGCGTTCACCATGCTCGAATGCCGCAGTCGTAGAGACATCGGCTACATAACTCGAAGTACCAATGTTCGAAGTGTTCGCTTCTTGAGGCGCTCAATCATAATCCAGATCCTTTGTTTAACGTTGCCGTTCCAGCAGCGCGTTTTGGAGCGACAACTAGTACCTTTAGTAAGGCATACCAAGTTTAGCTTTAAAACGTCTGCCAGCATTTCGCAAATAACATAAAAAAAGTTGTCTACCAAAGCGACTATCTGGCACAACTGCAGGGTTACCCGGTAGTGTAAGCAGGTGGCGACTCAGCGCCTCTCAAGATAATTTTTTTCCGCTGGTTTTGCTGGAGAACATGCTATAACATAGCTTTAGACCATCCATGTGTAGCGTGCAGATGCCGGTGTACGGACGCTTCAGAAGCATTAGAAAGCGAAAATCACAAAATGGTGTAAAATGTGCAGGGCGCGCTTGGCTTGCGCTCAGTATAGCCGAATAAACACATTGGGAGTCATATATCGCCTGAAAAGAATGAGGTTGCAACGAGTCAGGTTCATACCAGGAAAACCCCCCACCATCAAAGCGAATGTTTTTGGGGGGCGCTGCTATTAACGACCATACCCATCGACACAGATATCCTACCCAAGCCCGAAATTAAGAAGCCGCCCGACCGCCTACACCTTCAGTTGAAACCAGAGCAGCGCTTACGGCATGGCGCCTGGCCTTCGCCTTTTCCCTCCGAGGGTATGCTTGCGCTAGTCGCCACGTTGTGATCGCCCTCATCACCATGCCACACCGTGCTGTTTGCGATAACAAGTATCCGCGGCGACACCATGGAAAACATACCCATCATCAATGCGAATGTTCTAATGTGGCGCTGCTATCAACGACCGCATTTGTAGATGGAGACATCCTACCAATTTAAAAGCCCTGCGACCGCCTACACCTTCAGTCGGTATGGGAGCAGCGTTTACGGCATGGCGCCTGACCTTCGACTTTTTCCTGTGCAGGTGTGTACAAAGTTTTCGCTCTATGCGAAATGGTCTAGCGACCGGTGCCCTTTGCTGTTCCCTTGCCGACGGGTAGTGTGGGACATTATTAGTAACTGCATTTGAAGTGCCCTTTTTTTGTTACGCGCTGGCGATGTTAAGTAAAATCTAGGGCCAGCCACTTCTTCTGACGCGTTGCTAGAAATTGATTTCTTGCCAGAGAAACCTACCCAACAAATGACCGTCTTGTTTCATCTCGTAAACGACGTTCGTGCTCGTTCACTTAAAGCATATAAAAGTCACTCTGAACTAGCTGCCGACATTAAGGTCATAACAAGTGGCCAAACAATATCGAATCGAAAGTGCCCGGCATCCTTAAACGACTACATGATTTTGAAGAAAAAAACAAAAGTCTTAGTCAGACATGACAAGGAAATAACAAAAACTCAGGAAGCTTTCGAGGAATTACCTACACACAACAGTGAGTTACAGGCCCGCCCCGAATTAACGTGAGGACAAATCCCGCCATGACAATCTTATCATTGGAAGCATGGCGGACTTGAAAGAAACGTGGGAACAAACAGAAACAAAACTAACCACTTTTGTTACTTCAGTACTTAACACCTATAGGACAGATTCTACCCATCGCGCGCACAGATTAGGATTCTTCACTCAAACTAAATGTCGTCCATGTATTAACAATTTTACGAACTCGAAATTAAGGTTTAATCTTCTATTTTGGCGGAGTGAAATCAGACTGAAAGATATTGTTATCAGCACATATTTTTCTCCTGCGAAGCGTATGCTTCGGAAAAAAACTTCTTCATTTTGCAAACAGACACCCCGACTCGCCCCGCGTCCAACTTCAATATAAAAATCTGTTTTTGGATAACAAATTCGACATCCACAACACTCACTCTGACAGAGTTGAGGAAGTGGAGCGATCACATGAGTGGCCAGCAATAACGATGTTCCGCCACAAAACACTTCGTAGGGACACGTGAGGGCCAGAGTAGTATCAAAAACAGAACAAAATGTCAGACATTTTGAGCAACGTCAGTAGTGTACTTAACAAACATAGCTCTTTCTCTTCCGCGATAGACACATGTACCGGCAGTTTATTGTCCTAGCCGAAACTTGGCTTGCCTTACACGTGCACGATCTCGAATTTCTTCAAGACGCCCATCGGTATGCAATCAATCGGTGTGAGAGGACTGGGCAGAGGGGAGCTGGGGTGCTCCTGGCCCCAAAAAAATGCCTTCATCGTGTGTTCAAAATAACTGCGCTCTTGTAATAATTGCGGCT
This sequence comes from Haemaphysalis longicornis, assembly GCA_013339765.2. Lineage (NCBI taxonomy): Eukaryota > Metazoa > Arthropoda > Arachnida > Ixodida > Ixodidae > Haemaphysalis > Haemaphysalis longicornis. The sequence continues at coordinate 83,084,737 of CM023451.1, forward strand.
ACCATCCTGCTGGGTCACAAAAACTCGTTTTAGGACCGTCCTATCGCCCGTCGTCTTCATCCCCCTCATTTGTAAGTGAACTACACGACGCTGTTAGCATTGTCGCCACACGTTTTTCTTCTTATTATCTTTGCTAGGTGATTTCAATTTTCCCAAAATACTTTGGAATCCTGAACCGGTCTCGTTGTCCTCCTTTTGTGCACAAGCTGAAGAGTGTTTAAATTTTTGCTCTAGTTTTACTTCTCTAAATTGGTAACTAACGCAAACAGAACATCACCCAGTTCTCCCAATACCCTTAATTTAATTTTGACTACAAATCACGATTTTTCTGTGGCTATCCAGTACTTGCCAGGAGTTAGCGATCCCTCCTTACTCAGCTTTTCAAAAAGGATTTTATTGCGGAAAACTGCAAAACAAATAAAAACAATACACGAGTAAAAAGCCAATTTTGACGCAAATACAGCGAACTATCATCCTTTGGTGACATTTACTTGGCAGGTTTTGATGAACGGTCTTTTCAAACAAAGTTGTACCTTCTTGCCTCGGAAGTGCATGAACAAACAGATAAGTATTGTTACAAGGCAGATGCGGGCTGTTTATACACTCTGCATAAAAGCGATCTATTCTCGAAGAATAATGCGTCGAGTCGGAAGCCGAGGATACTAGCGCAGCTCGAGCCAGTGTGTGTCTTGGCGACCTCTTCGCCTTTGCTTAGGCTTGCCTTGCACGGCCCACTGAGGTGGCACGTACCTATAGATGAAGTGTACGAAGGATTGACCACCAGCTGATTCAGTACATTGCCATGTGAAATGTCAAGAGTGCCGTGACATGACAACAGCTGGTCCAGTGCATTGCCATGTGAAATGTCAAGAGTGCCGTAACATGATCAACCTCCGGCGGAGAAGCGCCGTCTCGGTGCACATTGAAAATGAGGCTCATTACACAAGTTGGGCCGTTGGGTTATACGGCATGAGGCGGCCGACGTGGACGATTTAAATTCTGGGTTAGTGACGGTGAGAAAAAAGGCGCGGGAACAATTTTGTATGTCACGGGTGGGACCATACGTTTATTCAATAGGGGCATTTGAAACGAGGCATCAGTTTCTCGGAGAGCCCGATGCCGGGGCAAGGTGTGCTGTGAGGAACCAAGGAGCCGGGCGGTGCGTGTTGCTCGTTATAGTGGTTTTTTAGAGGACTGGGAAGCCGAGAGCTTGGCACAGGCAACCTGGCGGGCCATGCAGTGTGAGCGACAGCATCTCGAGCATATTCAGTAGCCAGAGGCGTCGCATCAGGAAATTTGTATCTAAGGAATGAGTGGGTTCACGGCAGTAGACAAAAAAGAACGATAAAAAGCGGTCTGTGTCATGGCGGCATGAGTTATATGCGAATGTAACATACGGCAAACTGACGACCCAATCCAGATGGTCCGCGTAAACACACATCGCGAGCATGTCGGCAATGGTATTGTTAGGCCTTTCCGTCAAGCCATTAGTCTGGGGATGGTAGGCGGTGGTCAGATTGCGCTTCGTGTGGCAAGAGCGGAGGAGGTCGTCAACAATCAGAGACGGGAAGTACCGGCCACGGTCTGTAAGGAGCTGACGGGGAGCACCGTGTTGTAGGATGACATTGTGAAGCAAGAAGTCAGCAACGTCCGTGGCACAACTGGTGGGGAGACCAGGCGTATTAGCGTAGCGGGTCGCGTAATTGGTCGCAGCAGCGATCCAGCGATTTCCCGAACGAGAGAGAGGAAAAGGGTTGAGCAGGTCCAAACCAACCCGAAAGAAAGTTTCTGAAGGAATCTCTATCTGTTGGAGCAGTCCGGCTGGGCTCAACGAAGGGGTTTTCTTGCGCTGGCACAGGTCACATGTCGTTACGTAGCGGCGAACTCATCGGCAAAGTCCTGCCCAATAACATCGCTTCCGTACACGGTCGTAAGCTCGTGCGACACCAAGGTGGCCAGCCGTCAGCTCGTCGTGCAGCTGATAGAGAATGCCAGTTCGGAGGTGTTCAGGAACAACCAGAAGCTCGTCAGGGGCGTCTGCGCGAAAATGCCTGCGGAACAGCACGCCGTCGTGGAGCAAAAACGCGTTAAATGCAGGGTCTGACGGCATCGTGTTGAGGCTTGCAATGATTGGTCGTGGTGCTGGTGGTCGGCGATGTTGAGAAAGTCAGTTAGTGCAACTACAGTTAGTGCAAGGTCGACCGGTTGACGTGACAGACAGTCGGCCTCACTGTGGAGCCTGCCAGACTTGTCAGCCAGAGACTAGTCAAACTCCTGAAGGCGTACAGCCCAGCGACCAAGTGACGGCCTGTGGGATTTTTCAAGGAAGCAATCCAGCATATGGCATGGTGGACAGTTAAGGCAGAAAAAGGAATTTCGTATACATATGGGCGAAATGTGTTCCCGGCCCATACAAGAGCTAGGCATTCGCTCTTGATAATCGAATAGTTCCTCTTGAAAGGTGATGAAAGCCGACTGGTATACGCTATCACTCGTTCGAGACCGGCGTGTTTCTGAACAAGTACAGGACCTATGCCGTGGCCACTCGCGTCCCTGTAAACTTCGGTCAGAGCAAAAGCGCCAAAATGTGCCAGAATAGGTGGATTAGTGAGATGGTTGACGAGAGTTGAAAAAAACGGCAGCTTGCTCAGGGCCCAAGAAAACAGGTTATCGTGCTCAAGCAGATTCGTAAGGGGCCTGGCAATTTCACCGAAGGTTTTGACGAGGCTATGAAAGTAGGCGCAGAGCCCCACAATGCTGCGAACTTCTTTCACCGATGAAGGAACAGAGAAGTCTTTCACGGCCTGTATTTTCTTCTGGATCAGGTTAGACTCTGGTAGCGTCGAAAAGGTGCCCAAGAATCTTTATTTTACGGCAACCGAAGTGGCACTTTGACGAATTTAGCTGAAGTCCAGCTCTGCGTAAAACGGCTAAAATGTCGGATAGACGATGTAAGTGTGTCTCAAACGTGGGAAAAAAGACGATAACGTCATCCAGATAGCAAAGTATGTCGTTTATTTAAATCCATGGAGAAGAGAGCTCACCAACCTTTCGTATGTGGCTGGCGCATAGCATAGACAAAACGATATGCCTTAAATTGTTACTGACCCTCTGCTGTTAAAACAGCGGTATTTTCGCGGTACATGGCATCGAATGCAATTTGCCGGTATCCTGATATCAGGTCAACGGAGAAGAAATACGATGCGCCATGCAAGAAATCGAGGGTGTCGTTTTTTTCGAGGAAGTGGATAAGCGTCATTTTTTGTTATTTTGTTTAAATGCCTGTAATCAACACAGAATACCCATGAGCCGTCTTTATTTTTGACCAGCACAGCCAGTGATGCCCATGGACTAGACGAGGGCTCAATAACATCTTTTCGGAACCTCTTCTCTACTTCCGGTTGAATGATGGTGCGTTGGACGTGGGATACGCGATATGGAGGTCGGCGGACAGGTGTCGCATCACCAGTGTTTATGCGATGTGCCACATGGAAAGTCTGGCCCAAAAGACGGTTGTCCAAGTCGAAAACGTCCTGATATGACGCTAGAAGACAGCAGAGCTGATGGTCTTCTTGAGGTGAAAGGGCCGACCCTATCATCTCCATAAAATCACTGGTAGCCAGTGAAATGTCCAGTGGCCGTCCGTAGAGGATTCAGAGTCGTATGTTTTCACCACAGAAACTTCGCATTCAGCAAAAGGGATTAGTGCAGCAAGCGACGTTCCACGGGGAAGGACTTGGGTGGAGAAACCGAAGTTCAAAAATGGGAGGCCTATTTCGTTCTTCGCGACAGTCACGACTGTATAAGGAAGTGTCATGCTGCGTTCAAGGAGTACATCTGTGACGGGCTAGACAAGTTAGTCACGATCTGAGACTGGTGGGCACGACGATAAAGGCACGTACGTCATGGCCTTGGGAGGTAGTCGAGCATGTTCGGCGCCGCAAAGCCAGTAAGTGGGCGTGATGTCATCAAGGGCGGCTGCGGGCAGCTCAAGACGTAACACCCCCGCGACTCAGTCAATGAGGGCGGCGTGGTCTGTCAGGAAGTCCAGTCGAAATATTATGTCGTACGGACATGTGTCCAAGACGGTGAACAATACAGAGATGTCGTGTCCGGCAATTACGACGCGGGCGGTAGACATTCCGGCTATGGTGGTCATTTCTCCGTCGCGACTCATTCGGCACGGCATATAGCGGGCCTCATAACTTTCCGAAGAGTGCGGTTCATAACTGAAATATTGGCGCCTGTGTCGACTAAAGCACAAACACGAACCCCGTCAACGTAAACATCTATCAAATTAGCTCTTGGAATCGAAGTCAACAGAGGATTGGCAGGCCGTGTCCTTAGTGCAGCATCACCTCCGGAGCTGCACTGGCTAGTTTTCCGACAGGGAGGTTGAGAAAGTTGGCGGTGGACTAGGGCGGCGGGGCTGCGGCGAACACGCGTGGCGACGGTGAGGTGGCGGCGAGCGACTAGAATGGTTGCGTCGTGTGCAGTCGTCTGCGAAGGGCTCCTTACGACGTGGCGGAAAACGCCGAGGGTGGTCTTCGAAGTAGCTGCCTTCGGGAAACCGTTCATGGGCAAATTGTGACCAGCTGCAGCGACAATAACGGGTGACATGTCCTACGCGAAGGCAGTTGAAGAAGATTGGACGGTCATCGACTGTTCTCAATTCACCAGGGCTGCGCCATCGGTAGCGCAGTGTAACATAGTAGTGCGGAGGGACATCACTACGGGGGCAAGGGCTACAGTAGCCGTCACAGGGATCCTGGCGTCCCAAGCCACAAACCGAGTGAAGGCCCACGGACGTGATCTCATTTCTAACGGCGACTTACACGAGGAAAATCGTGGGACCGTTCTGGTGATGGGCTCATTGCGGAGCGACTAGAGCCGCAGCTTGGATCTCACGGCGTACAATTTTGTTCAGGCACTCAGCCTGATCCTCCGTTTTAGGCGTGAGCGTTCTGCGTGGTGTCAGTGACACACCTCGGCATGACGACGTTGCCGCCGTGAGAGGCAGCCGAATAAACTGGTGGGCGATGCGGCGGCATTTACCCTCCTGAAAGCGTCGGCACTAGTTAAAAATGGCGTCGACGGTAGCGGCATCCGTACACATCAGCAGATGGAAGGCGTCATCTGCAATGCCTTTAAGTACGTGGCCTACATTGTCCGCTTTCGAAATTTTCGTATCAACCTTTGAGCAGAGGACCAGAACATCGTGTATACAGGGTGTCCCAGCTATCATGCACCAAGATTTAAAAAAAGAGAAATCACGTAACTCGAAAAAAACCTAGTGCATAATGTTTGCAGTACTGTGAAGAAGCGGAGAGTAATTTTTTCGTTAATGAGACTTAATTAATTAATTGTAATTAATTATCTAACTCGAGAAATACTGTCCTAATGACTAAAGTGTCAATGAGGCACTTGTAGGTAACCACGAGGGGCATCTAACTGCGCTATTTTCAGCGACGAACTAATTGCGTACTCATTTATTCTGACTGATAAAGGAAACCCGCGAAATATGAAAAATACCACGTGACGGCGCCTCCGCGCGCACCGTAAAGCAACGCCCTCAAACAGGCTGCCTCTGAGTTAGCCAGAATGAAATAGACAAAAGAAAGAAAGAAGAAATCGCGACCGATTCTGTTCCTTATCTGCACACGCGTCCCGCGAATCTCGCTGCTGCTGCTCCTTCCATGCATGCTATTATCAAGGTGATGCGCTGTCTGTTCGGGTGGGTAACACGCGAAGCAGTTGCTTTCAATCAGCTTTGTTTGGGGACGCTGCTTTACAATGCGCGCGTAAGCGTCGTCACGTGGTATTTTTCATATTTCGCGGGTTTCCTTTATCAGTCAGAATAAATGAGTACGCAATTAGTTCGTCGCTGAAAATAGCGCAGTTAGATGCCCCTCGTAGTTACCTACAAGTGCCTCATTGACACTTTAGTCATTAGGACAGTATTTTTCGAGTTAGATAATTAATTAAAATTAATTAATTAAGTCTCATTAACGAAAAAATTACTCTCCGCTTCTTCACAGTACTGCAAACATTATGCACTAGGTTTTTTTCGAGTTACGTGATTTCTCTTTTTTTAAATCTTGGTGCATGATAGCTGGGACACCCTGTATATATGATATACGATTCAGTGGACGGCTGGGCACGCGGAGCGAGCAGTTGACATGTGGAGAGCTGGCGACACAGGGGTTTGCCAAATATTTTCCGCATATTTTCTTTGCAAACGTCCCGGCAGGTGAACGTGTGTTCATTGGTCTCATAGCAGGATTTGGCTGCGTTGTTTATAAGGTAAGGTGCCTTAACCAGCATAATTGTGCCATTCCACCTGTTATGGGCACTGGCAAGTCCTAACATGCGTATCCATTCTTCCACGTCGGTGTCGCCCTCACCGGTAAAAAAGCCTCCCTCAGGGGGCTGAGAAACGATGATGAGGGGCGCATTGGGTGCGGTATCGTTGGCAGGAGGAATCATGCGGCGACGAATGTTTCGCCCACTCCGAAGATCGGTGATTTGGTGTTTCTGTGCTGATAACAGGTACAGGGACGGAAACCACAACTTCCACAAAAAAGATGTTACGAGGCAGATGCGGGCCATTTATACGCTGTGCATAAAAGCAATCTATTGTCAAAGAATGAGGTGTCTAGTCCAAAGCCGATAATACCAGCGCAGTTCGAGCCAGCCTGTCTCTGGGCGACCTCTTCGTCTTCCCTTAAGCTTGCCTTGGCGACCCATTCGTGCAGCACATACCCATAGATGAAGTGTACGATGGATTTACCACTAGGTGATTGCGTGCATTGCAATGTGAAATGTCAAGAATGCCACGACAATATATTTCGCAAGACGTCATCACTGGTAATCCGTTAGTTCCATAGTATAACGCTCATTATAAACGTCTGTCTTGGAAGGAAAAACGCCTTTTTCGATCACCGTGGCAGCTCCTAGTAATTCTGGTTGGGCTGACTATAATACCGCTTCCGACATTTAGGTGTCAGCGCTTAAAACTGCTAAACACTACTTTTCGTCGACAACCCTCCCATTCACGCTGGACATTAACGTTAGAAAATTCTGCAAATTAGTTAACCAGCCCCGTCACGACACTATACTCTTAGAAGATTCACAAGACAATATCCGTACATTCTACCAATGCGCATCTGTGTTGATTCACCCATTTGTTAAAAGCTTCTCTAAAACTTCTCGAATTGTGTTCCCCAATGCAGATTCTTTTGATTGCATAAGAATGACTCTAGTGCTGGTCGAAGCACCGGTTGTCGCTTCATTGATAAATAAAAATACCATTCATCTCCCGGACACGACCTTATTGATGCAAAGTTTCAAAAAATACAATTATTACTTGTTCTAATTTGCTAACCCAAATTTTTCAGCAATAATTATATACGTATGCTGTTCCTGCTTAAGGGAAAATATGCAAAGTGGCTCCATTGCACAAATCCGGAACAAATTTTCCGCATTGAATTACCTCCCAGTTTCTCTAACAACAAGTTGTAAATTGTTAGAACACACACTTTTCCCCAACTTTGTACATTTTCTCGAATTTAAGCAAATTTTTTTCGTCAGGGCAACGTGGCTTTGGAAAATCTGTTTCGTGTAGTACTCAACTTGTATCGTTTACTCACAAGTTACATAGTATTTTTGACCTATATTCTTTGATTGATTGTGGGGTTTAACGCGCCGACGCAACGCAGGGATGAGGCGCGCCGTAAAGGAGGGCTTCAGATTAATTTTGACCACCTGGGGATCTTTATCGTGCTCCGAAATCTCGTAAACACGGGCGTTTTTGCTTTTCGCCTCCATTAGAAAAGCGGCCGCCGCGGCCGGGAATCAAACCCGCGACCTCGTGCTCAGCAGCGCAACGCCTTCGCCACTGAGCCACCGCGGCGGGTGACCTATATTCTCAACCTGATTGCATTTTTTTATGTCACCGACTTTTACGTTTTAAGCTAAAGCGACACAAAGTTGACCTTGGCGTGCTAAATGCTGCCCAGGGATCGGATCCAGGTCCTCTCCTGTTTCTTATGGACGCTAATGACTTTCCTCTCTCGTATCTTTGAACATCCATTTATTTGTAGATGATTGTGTTATCTTTCGTGAAACTAACACTGGGACGGACACTAACCTACTTCAACCCGATCTTGTCGAGGCAACTAACTGGTGTAACGAATGTCTCTTGGAAATAAACGAGTCTAAATGCAAAGTCATGCGCATCTGATGGATTAATATGCCCCCCTCTATACTATTTGAGCACCGTTTTATTAGAGCCCCTGTATTCTTATCAATATTTAGGCGTGCACATTTCATCTAACCTACATTAGACGCACATAGTACATATCTTAACCAGGCTAACCGTATCTTGGGTTACTGCGCCGTAACTTCTCACTCAAACTCACCAACCTCATGGAGACATTGCTTTATAAAACAGAAATCAGGTCAAAGAGTATGCTATGCCAGTCTGGGACTGATGCGGCGATAATCTAATTACTGCTCTTTAAATGGTACAAAATAAATTTGTTCGCTTCACCTCTTCCATGAAATCCATCATCGTCCTCAGATCTACATCTTCCCGTAGGACCACTTTTCGTCTAACCTTGTTTCACAAAATTTACCATCATCCCACCCTAAACAACCAACTTACTAACCAACTGCAATAAATATCTTGCCAAATCGGTCACGCTCACAAAGTTGCCATCGAACATAGCAGCACAGAAAAGTTTTCTGAATAGTTAAACCTGAGAACATCACGTCAGAGCCATAAACCTTCCCTGAAATGTTATGGCAATAAATGATAGCCGTTTATTTGACACTTCATTCGCCAATATTATATAACCACGATAATTTGGTTTTGCTAACATATTTGCTGTAATTTCACGTATTTTGGCTTTGTTTGTGTAACCCACTCCCCTCTGTAATGCCTCTTCCCTTGGGGATATCAGAAATAAAAACAAAATAAAATAAATACAATTGTAAAAACCGAAGCAAACACTGTCGCGATCGCAACTGCTGTGGGTGTTCACCCCTTCCAAACCAAAAGCTTTCTTTCGGGACCAGTGGCGTCGTGCCAAAAAAATTAATGCACTTCCCCATGTACCGGTTGGTTGACCTAAAACATCTGCTAATATCACTGGGCGCACAGCGCGTGTACAAAAGCAGGCTTCCTCTGTGTCAAAATATTTTGCATAACATGGAATAAGCAATGGTGCCAGGTAAGAGAATACACGTATCGATCAGAGAGAAGGAGTGCAATATTAAACCTTCACATCATAAACCAGGTATAGATATATATTTCGGCCCTTAGTAAATGCATTTACATTTGGCGGGAAAAATTGGCGCAAGCGTTTCGTTATTCCTTTTCGACTTGTGACATTGGGGGTTTGATAAAGATTGGACGCGCTTTAATCTTAGGTTTCACACATTTCAGAAAACGTTTTGAAGCACTTTTGTCTAACCTTTGATAATGCGAAAGCTTCACACTTTTCTGAACTGTATTTAGGAATGCATTTATTGTTTTATCTCTTGTACAGCGCTTGTACTGTCTTTTCGTTCATTAGTCCCCGTCGTTGCGCTGTTTTTTCCCCCTGAGATGTTTTATTTTGCCTTATGGCTTCAACAACAAAAACACCTTGTTGTGCAGAGTGCGAGAAAAGATATCTACAGTATTGTTTTCTGGTTAAACAACGTGAATAAACAAGAAAAAAAACAGGCCCCGTATTGATTGCCTTAACAAAACCCGCGAGTCCTCTACAGTATCCAAAACCCCGAATCCTTACGGGTCATTCGTCGCGTCTCTATGAGATTCAGCAGCGGGTGGGCACGCTCGTCTTTTGTAATGCTTTACTTGCCCCGAGCTTCGCCACTGTTTAACCAAGTGACTAACTTGGGCAAAGAGGAAACTATGTCTTATTTATTTATTTATTTATTTATTTATTTATTTATTTATTTATTTATTTATTTTTTTATTTCTGTAATACTGCCGACCTTTCAAGCAAGGTCCTTGGCAGTAGTGAGCGATACAGTATACAGATGACACAAGATAGATGAACATGCATATAAAAGCAGTTCACTGGGGTACGGCCAGCAAATCATACAGCACCTCATACAAAAACAAGCCGGGGAGAAGCAAATTTCACAAAAGGACTGCACAACTCAAGAGATAAGCTAGAATAACTGCGTCGTTCTCGTCAATGACAAAATAACACATTGACCACATAATTCGCTTTTGACATAGCATTTTTAGAAATCGGCGCAGGACCAGCAGTAGGCGTTGCATTGCCGTGCGCGCACGACATAATAGTCCAGGAAAAGAACAAACGAGGGGGTGTAAATCAGGAGATATTGTTCAACGCTGATAGAAAATGTTCAAGGGACGCACATTCCACAATGTCTGCTCTTAACCTATTCCACTCATGAATAGTTCTCGAAAAAAAAGAATTTTTAAAGCCATCCGTTCTGCAAGAGAAGTTTTTAGTTTTTAGAGTGTTGTGAGCGTGTAGAACGGGCGAAACTGGTTCCATTTGCGTATTTTTATTTATGCCTGTTTTGTCATGGAAAATTAGGTACAGAAGTTTTTGCCTCTCCTAATACCGTCACGATTGTAAAGTATCGAACTGCGCGTTTTCTAAAACCCCGCACGGGGCACCTTGAGCAATCTTGGTGACGGTACTGGCGATAATACCAGGACCCCGAGCCCCCAAACATAAGCTGGATCCTAACCGTGGCGATGTGTTTATAGGTGGAGGGTTAGAAACCACGAACGGTGGCCGTCCGGAGCCCATGTCAAGCTCCAGCGGATGGCTCCCTGTCTGTTTACCAGGCAGGGAGCTCCGGGACCTCTTTGGCTACCAGGGTAAGGTCAAAGAAGAAAGTATCCCCGTCTCCCTGCTTTTATACTATGCCTATATGGCATTTTCAAACCCCCCCCAAACGTGATCGGTCCCTGAAAAGGGCCGCACCAAAGTATCTTTTCCCCAATTGCCATCTTTAACATTTTCCTGAACCGGATAATTTTTCTCGATTTCTTGTGATGGAATCCCTCAATTCAACCCACCCTCTAGCAACTCAGTCAGTCTTCTTGATCGCCAAGTATCTTGAAGCCATAGTAGGAAAATCATATAAGTGCAAAAAACAAAGGTCCGGTGAAACTCCTCATCGAAATAAATGACAAGCATCAGTCCACGAAGCTTCTAGCTTAGACTAGACTGGCTGATCTAGACATCAGGGTCACACCCCATCGGAGCCTCACTCACAGCTGGTTCGCAGGGTGTGATATCCGAGACAGATCTTTTGAACGAAACGGATGCGGATCTCCTTGCCGGCTTGAAGGATCAGGGCGTCACTCCCGTGAGACGCATCACTATCCGCAGAGACGACAAGGAGATTCCCACCAAGCACATTATCTTGACTTTCGACCGCGCAGTTCTTCACAACACATCAATGCAGGTTTTATCCGTTGCTCCATCCGTCCGTACATCACGAATCCGCGGCGCTGTTTTAAGTGCCAGCGGTTCGGGCACGGTACAAAAACCTCTTGCCGTGGCCGAACGACGTGTGCGAAATGCGCGGGCGAACGATCATCCGACTGACGACGGTCCATCCGAAACCTCACTTGTGTGAAATGCGGCGGTCCGCATGCAGCGTACTCCCGCAAGTGCGAAAAATTTCAAATGGAAAAAAAACGATAATTAACATCAAGGTCACGGAGAACATCACCTTCCCAGAGGCGCGAAGAGGTTCGCCTCTTTCCCTTTGGGGAGGTACGCGACGCGGCTCGCCGGGGGCGGAGCGGCGTCTGGTGTCCACAGGGACCCAGTTCGGCGAGTCTGACCTGGTCCCTGCTCCGCCCCCCCCCCCCTGTGTTGCCTCTGGCAGCCCAACCCGCGACCACGCCGCTTGCTGAGGCAGCAGCGGTTGTGGTGCAAACGTCTTCCGTCGGGACCGGTACCGCTCCCGCCTCTGTCTCCCGTCATCCAGTGCGTTGGAGGGTACCGAGGTGATGGACACCACGGGCCCCGCACCGGTTCCCACCGCCACCGCACCGCCCGTGCCACCTCTGGCGCCCCGGACGCCCTCGGCGGTGGCGGCTCAAACGAAGGGCCCCGAAGGGGGGCCAAGTCCGGGGGGCCCGGTCCGTCGGGCACCCCTCGGACATCCGACGACGACATGGATGTCGGGCCGTTCCTGCTTGCAACGCAGCGCAAGGAACGCGTCCCGACGCCAAAGCCTCCCGACAAGCCAAAAAAGGCGAGAGTCACAGCCCCGAAAGACGACACATAAACAAACACAACACACTCCAGTAGCTCTCACACTAAATAATGGGAAGAGAAAACATAATTCAATGGAACTGTAGAGGCCTTCTTAAAATCTTGACGATGTATACGAACTACTGCATGCTAATCAGCCAAGTGTAATGTGTGTTCAGGAAACACATTTGAATTCCAAGCACACAAATTTCTTGAATAGTTACATGGTCTTCAGAAAGGACAGGGATGGCTGCACACACTCTTCTGGCGGTGTGGCCATAATTGCCCGGAAATCCTTAGCCTGCCACCCTGTCACTCTGAACACTATCCTTGAGGCTGTAGCAATACGCTTGATAATATTTAATAGGTTGATAACGGTATGCTCCATATACATTCCTCCTGATGTTTCACTTTCGAGCTCTGACGTCGAGGCGCTGGTTGACCAGCTGCCCGAACCGTACATTCTAACAGGCGACCTTAATGCTCACAATTCTCTTTGGGGCTCTTCTCGTACGGATGCCCGGGGTCGCCTGATAGAGAGGTTTCTTACATCCTCTGGAGCATGCCTTTTCAACAATAAACAGCCTACATATCATAACATAGGACACAACACATACTCATGTCTTGACTTGGCTATTGGCTCCGCAGTTCTCTTTCCTCTTCTCGAGTGGGGTGTGGGAACTGACCCATATGGCAGTGACCACTTCCCCACCTCACTTACATACATAGGTAAAGGCCCATGCAGTCCATCTTCCCATAATAGGTTCAATGAAACACGAGCTAACTGGAATACATTTACAGAGACATCCAAACTACACCACACATCCATAAACACCTACACGTTGAGGAAGCAGCCCAACTCGTCACGGCGCACATAGTCGACGCCGCCGAAAAGTCCATGCCCCAGGCCTCCAGTGCGTCCCACAACCCAAGGAGGCCCTGGTGGAACGAGGACTGCAGGCGGGCGCGAGAGGCCCAGAACAAGGCGTGGGGTGTCCTTCGCCGGTACCCCACGTCAGATAACCTCATTTCTTTTAAACGGGCAAAGGCTTTTGGGAAGCGAGTGCGTCGTGAGGCGAAAAGGGAGAGTTGGCGCACCTTCCTCACTTCCATCAACTCATACACTGATACACACAAAGTCTGGACACGAATACGAAAACTAAAAGGACAACAGACACACAGCCTGCCCCTGGTTAGTACAACAGGGGACACACTGGAAGACCAGGCTAACACACTCGCACAACACTTCCTAACACGCGTCCAGCTCAGCACACTACACTAATACTTTCATCAACACAAAACATCTGCAGAAAAGAAGCCCTTACGAGACAAAGAAACAAGTCGAATTCTGCTTACAACTCTCTATTCACACTTCATGAGCTGAAGGTTGCTCTTTCCACTTGTAAGCCCTCAGCTCCAGGGGCAGACAGCATTACATACACCATGATACAACACCTACACGCAGACACTCTTGAGACACTCCTACACCTCTACAACAGAATATGGCTTTCGGGGCAGCTTCCAAGGTCTTGGAAGGAGGCCATAGTTGTGGCCTTTCTGAAGGAGGGGAAGGACCCTTCCTCTCCCGCAAGTTATCGTCCCATCGCCCTGACAAGCTGCCTGTGTAAGCTCCTCGAGAAGATGATAAACCGTAGGCTCGTGTACTTTCTGGAGTACAACGGTCTTCTCGAGGGCTGCCAGGCAGGCTTCAGGGTGGGGCGATCTACCAATGATCAACTTGTTGCACTGGAATCCTACATAAAAGATGCATTTGTCCATAACCAGTTCTGCCTTACTGTATTTTTTGATATTGAAAAAGCTTATGATACAGCCTGGCGCTACGGCATCCTCAGGGACCTTAAGTCATTTGGTGTCTCCGGCAACATGATGAACACTCTTTGTAGTTATTTGGCCGAATGAACCTTTCGAGTGAGGGTGGCAGTGCACTTCCAATGTATATTTGCAGGAAAATGGTGTGCCGCAAGGTGGAGTTCTAAGCTGCACGTTGTTTATAGTTAAGATGAACTCCCTCCGAAAGGCATTGCCGCCGACCATTTCCTGTTCCATCTATGTAGACGATGTGCAAATATCTTTTAAATCCTGTAACCTGTCAATATGCGAACGTCAAGTACAGCTCGGTGTTAAGAAACTTGCTGGCTGGGCGGACCTTAACGGGTTTAAACTAAACCCGGCCAAAAGTACTTGTGTTGTGTTTTCCCGCAAGCGCGGGATTAACGCGGACCCTGAGATTACGCTTAACCGTGCACCTATTCCTGTTAAACGGGAGCACAAGTTTTTAGGTGTCATATTTGACGAAAAGCTCACGTTCATCCCACACATCAAAGCACTTAAACATAAATGCCTCAAAACACTAAACATTCTCAAGGTCCTCTCCCACCAATCCTATGGTGCAGACAAAGAACTGCTTCTCCGGGTCTTTACCGCGTTAGTCGGGTCTCGATTAGACTACGGCAGTGTCGTGTATGGGTCGGCATCGAAAACAACCCTAAAAAGTCTTGATCCAGTACTCCACTTGGGTCTGCGCCTTGCGTCGGGTGCCTTCCGCACTAGCCCGGCCCAGAGTCTATATGTTGAATGTAATAAGTGGTGCCTTGAGTACCAACGAACGTATGTGGACTTTCTCTACGCTTTTAAAATTTCATCTTTGAATAACCATCCTTTTAAACCTGTTTTTAATGATACATCCACATCGCCACTGTTTGTAAATCGCCCGTCTGTTCCTTTGCCGTTCTCACTTAGAGTGAGACAGGAAGCTTCAAATTTCGACATCCTTTTTAGACATTTACACATCTTCTTTTACTGACGTCTTACCACCCTGGCAGCTTCAACCTGTGTGTTGTGACTTGTCCTTCGTGAAAATTGATAAAACCAGGGTACCACAAACTGCTATTTTGCAGCACTTCTTGTCCCTGCAGTCTAAGTATGAATGTGCAGAGTTTTACAGTGACGCATCAAAAACTGCCCTTACTGTGTCGTGTGCGGCGCACGGACCCGATTTAGGGTCTCTAAGACCCTGAACTCGAAGACCAGCATTTTTACGGCGGAAGCCCATGGAGTTTTGCTTGTTTTAAATCACATAGTGCAACATGAAATACCCAAGTCTATCATTTTCACAGATTCACTGAGTGTTGTACATGCATTGTCATCCAACAAGTCTTCTAAAAACCATGTTCTTAATGTAGTGTATAAAACCATTATGTCAGCGTATGCATTAAATCTCGAGGTGATCATGTGTTGGGTTCCAGGCCACTCTGGGATTGCGGGAAATGAGACCGCTGATCAGATGGCCGCTGCTGCTGCACATACAAATACACCGGACATAGCAACAGTACCCTACACTGACCTCAAGCCACACATCAGACAACACCTTCGCGAAACATGGCAAGCACTCTGGAATCAACAGACAGACAACAAACTACACATAATAAAGCCACTCTTGGGACCATACACGACTGACACACACAACAGACACACTGAAGTTGCCCTTGCTAGGTTACGGATAGGCCACACTCATATAACACACTCCCACCTGCTCACAGGATCTCCAAGACCTCTGTGCAGCAGGTGCGGAGAGGCCCTAACCGTGATCCACATCCTCATACAATGTAAGGCACTCGACATTACACGACGCCAAACACTTCCCACAAACTACACACACGACATATTCCACCACACCCGTCATACTTCTTAGGAGACGATGCCATGTTTTCTGTTCAGCGCACCTTTAAGTTCCTATCAGAAGTTCACTTTTTACAACTCATCTCATACCACTCATAGTTTTACCCCTGGTCCTATACACCAGCCACCTTATTTATCTTTTAACCACTCTTGTTCTTCACCCTGGCCCTTTACACCAGCCGTGCTCATAGTCTTTTAACTGATTTTATTTCGTGTTCTCTCCTCATCAAATAACTTTGTGTTTGGCGCTCTTTGCCCATGTCGGCCTTGCGCCAATAAATCAAAACCATCATCATAGTATTAAACGAAGAGAGTAAAACATAGGTATATTTGCTTTTTTTGTAATATGACACGGCATCATCATCACAATCATCACAAAACTATCTACGCCCACTGCAGAGCAAAGGCGTCTCCCATTAATCTCCAATTACTCCGGTCCTGCGCTAACTACGACCAATTCATCCCCGCAAACTTCTTGACCTCATCTACCCATCTAACGTTCTGCCGCCCCCTGCCACGCTTGCCTTCTCTAGGGATCCACTCTGTTACCCTTAATGACCAACGATTATCTTTCCTTTGCATTACATGTCCTGCGCACGTTCATTTCTGCTTCTTAATTTCTACTAATATGTCCTTAACACGCGTTCGTTCCCCGACCCACTCCGCTCTCTTCTTGTCCCTTAATGTTACACCTATCACCTTTTGTTCCATTGCGCACTGAGTCGTCCTCAATTTTAGTTGAACCCTCGTAGTGAGCCTCCAAGTTCCTGCCCCGTAGGTGAGTACCGCTAAGATGCAGCTGTCATACACTTCCTTCTTCAGGGACAATGGTAGGCCGCCATTCATTGTCTGAGAATGCCTGCCGAATTCACTCCACCCCATTCTTATCCTTCTGATTATCTCTGCCTCATGGTTGGGATCCGGGGTCACAACTTGTCCTAAGTAGATATATTCGCTTCCACGGCCTCGCCACCTATCTTAAACCGCTGTGCTGTCCCGAGGTTATTGATCATTACTTTAGTTTTCTGCATATTAATTTTCAGGCCCACGGTTCTACTCTGTTTGTCCAGTGCGGTAAGCATGCGTTGCGTTGCCAATAGCAAGCATCATCATAATCGGGTTAACTTCACCAGGGGTCTCACGCGATTGGCGCTGAGCGCAAACGCCATCCAGCCTCCGTCATGCGAATAAGTTTTGGCTACAATTCGGTGACACCGCGGGAAAGTCAATCCCGTTGGATATCTTCCGGCGAAATGCCTTCCGGCAACCAGTAGAATTCGGCGCCAGCTAGAGCAACGCCAGTCAGCAAGGAAAGATACCTTGCGTTGTTTTGAGACTACAAGACACCTAATAACGCATAAGGCTGTACGAGCGGCCGTATGCGAGCAAAAAAAAAAAATTCCCGCGCCTTCCCGCGAGGGGAACACGAGTAAATGCAGAGCATTGGGGCCTCAGTACTGATTGAAGGCAGTGTTGCTTCCATCGCTTCTTCCGTGATGCTGGAGTAGCAGACACGAGTAAACGTGGGCACGAGCGTCAACCAAGGAAGGAAGGAGCAACGCAGTGACTGAAACACGAGCGACCGCTAGCCGCTATATTTGCAGCGCGCGCAGTAGAGGGAGAGCAGTAAGGGGGGAGAGCGCGCATGCGCAAGCAGCGCGCGCCCTTCCACGCCCCACCGCGCTGCTATCACGCACCTGTTACGCCGAGACCGCGACGGAGCGAACGGGCTGACTACGACGCATGCGCGCGCCAGCTGCTGTTGAGAGAGAGGAGGGAAGGAGAGGCGCACCTGCTGCGGACGCGGAGCTGTTGACACCGTCCGACGCAGGAATAGGCGAGGCTAAGAAATGCTCTGCATTTAAAACACGCCACACACGTTTTCACAATTCGGCACGGCGTCGGGCCATACGGACGTACCATCGGTGGACGGACACAAACGACGTACGCCTAGCGTTCAACATCGGGCGCAGCCTACGCTCACAGCAAGGAAAGAGAAGAACGCTTGCAACTTGCCACGGGCACCATCGCATTAGATTGCCACTCACATTATTTCTTCGGAGAGGTTACGTTACACAGACACAATTTCCACACTCACAACAACGACTGATGCATATCGATGTTCTCAGCTCGAGATCGGTGACGACGTGACGACGTTGCGCATAATAACCGCCCACCACAATTTTGTCACGTGCAAACCACGACTCGGCAAGACACACTCGGGACAAGCGGCGATAAGCGCTTTCTTGACGCACTACTGCACATTCGTAACACATATTGCATACAGAGCTTTTGGTTCTTTTTTTTATTGCGATAGTATGCCCGTTGGCATAAATACTATTTCAAGTATAGATTAACTCCCGTTTCGCGAAGAAACGGAAGGAGGGAGCGATGATGGGGTCCCCAAATCCACCGATGAAGGTCAGGTAGTCTGCCAGGGTGGAGGCCTGTGCCTCGGAGGTGCCTTGTTCTCGCCGCTTCCAATGAAGGGCAAGTCCACAGCAAATGTTCAGTGTCCGCATCTTCGGCCAGAGCCGTGCAAAAGGGGCAGTTCTGTGCGAACGGGGCATGGTAACGTGGTGGCCACTCCCGGGTAACAGCGGGAGAGAGGGCTACACCAACACGAAGACTTCGCAGCAAGACCTCCTCCAAGCGAGCGAGTCTGCTAGGGAGCTCCGTTCCACACGGTAGAATTAGAGCTCTTGTGGCGCGACGAAGATCTTCTTTCTTTGGAGAAACTGTTTTGGGGTGTCTACTGTCAATAAAGGCAATGGTCGTGGAACAAATGCAGTGTGGCAGGCACCATCCGCCGCAATGAGAGCGGGGAGAGTATTTCGCCGGCCCCACTAGAGCCGCAGAGGGCAGGGGTACGTATCCAGTATGTCATGAATGTCCCTCGAGATAGCTGAGTTGTTATTTACTCGACGTAAATCATGTATGGCCGCCGTGGTGTCTGTATAGATTTGTAAAGTAGTACCTCCAGGGGCTTGATGAAGAGCAGGAGTTGGTGCTTGCAAGCCGCCCCGAATGGCCATAAGCTCGGCCAGCATAGACGGCAGGGTGCGGCGTGTTTCGTAGAAGCACGTTTGGCAGGACTCTAGTTGGGAAGGACATTGTAGTGTTGTGGTCACCATGTCGTCCTTGGCCCCAGCATCCTCAAATGCCTGCACCACCTGGGGTTGAGACTCAGCCGCCAGTTCTTGTGCGACCGTGAAAAGCGTATCAGAATGTCCGTTGGATCGATTGTGCAGTCGCGTTAGTGGCCTGTTATCGGTCACCTGGTGGTATAGCCAAGGTGGCCTGGTAACGACGCAGGCTAGAGATGTGGGTAGTGAACGACCCATGTAGTTTCCTAACGCCGCTGCCTCAGCAACAAAGGTGAGTTTATGCATGCGGGCGGAGCGACGCTGATGGACAAGCTCATCCAAGGTGTTAACTTGAGTTTCAGTCTGAAGAGCAGGGATCGGTGTTATCCTAGGGAGGCAGGTCATTGCACGCATTGCGGCTCGGTTAACTGCCTCAAGTCGAGCCCACTCCGCCTGGTTCAGGTGTTGAAATTGGGCCTGGTAAACAAGCCGAGGCTGGAGTACAGACCACACCAATAGACGGGCCATTTTGGAACAGGAGCCACCAGACTTCTGTGAGATGCGTCGGATGAGGTGAAACATCTGTCCCGCTTTTTGGCGATTGGAACGTAGCCACATAGACGCTCACCCAGACGCATAAATTTGTGATCCCAGCGCGCGAAGTGAAGTGGAAGTGCGTACAGGTCGGCCGCAGAGTTGTAATGTGATTGGAGACACCTCCAGTTGGTGACGGCCCCAAGCACCGGCCACAGGCAGAATAGCTGTCTCTTCGGTGGAAAGTGTTAAGCCAGCATACGCACACCATTTCTGCATGTCACGCAAGGCTTGTTGGAGGCACGCGGTTTGCCATGTCAGGTTTGAGTGTGCAGTCCACACTGTAATGTCGTCCACGTACATCAGAAAGTGCATGTCAGGTATAGAGCCGAGATGCCAGGCAAGCGGTAACATAATGATATTAAAAAGGAAGGGCGAGATTACCGACCCCTGAGGCACTCCGCGGAGAGGCGTAAAGCGACCGTAATTGTTGCCGCCTCACGCCATCACATGCCGTGTACTCTGCTGACGCAAGTCTGTTGACGCTGGATGACGTGACGGCAACCTGCAAACGATCGCGGCCATTTTGGAAGTAGTTCCCCTCGCAAACTTACGTAGCAGACCTCACGCAAACGACGAGACGTCATTGGTTGAGGATGAACACAAAAATCCCTTTGATGTTGAAACAACCGCTCCAGAGTTAAGCTGTCACCGACTATACGCCTCGAGCTTCGCGATCGCTGCGCCGCCTGCCACCGCTTCTCCGCGGCGTTGACGGGATGTGCGCTGCGTGGCTGATAGGGGCTCGTGCAGTGTTTTGGTCCTGTTTCACTTCTGTTCGCCTTTCCGCGCCCTAAAAAAACTTGTTATGGTGACGTCTATAAGCAAAGAGTACATTTAGGTCACTTAAAAAGCAGCTGCGTCTTCGTAGAGCACGGGACCGCCTGCAAGAGCTACCCGGGGACGCGGATCTGCGCGCATCGTCGCCGCTCTTCCGGGCGTCGGCGACGGTAGCAGCATATCACCCCTGTCACCTCCAAATACGTCAGGCACAAATGAATTCTACTGTCCCCTCGTTTAGACCTGATACTGGCACAGTGAGAGGTTGGCTTCATTTTGCAGTGTGGACAACGAATGCGGCTTCGTTTCGAATATATACGTCGCAGAAAAATATGTTACGGAAATGTGATTAGCCAATCCCGGACAAACAATTTTGCATTTTATAAGAATATAAGCCGTGCGAAAATGTTAAGTATATTTCAATATGTGCCCACATGTGCCTTATAGCAAGAACCAAGGTAATCTAATATGAAACCACCGAAATATACATGCTGTGCAAGTGCGGAGGAAACATAACAGCTATAACGGAAATGAAAAAAAAATACAGTGCAGCTTCTGACATGCTTAAGGCGTTCGTCGAAACTTAAGCCAAATAGGGCTCACCAGACCAACAATACGCGAAATGCACCGCTATTTCGCGAGACATAAGGGGGGGGGGGGGGGGGGGCAGGGGAGGAGGACGCTGTGTAGAAATGCGGAGCGCAATCAAGCAAAGAACGTTTTGGTAATCACACACGCAAATCTCGCGTTCACTGTCTTTTTGCTTTTCGACTTCAACGAACACCTGATCGTTCGGCGGACGCATTTTTGGAAGTATAGAGGGTAGGCAGTTTACAAGGCCCTCTGATTTCAGTTTCTCCTTTATTCTGCGGGCTTTCTGTGTCATGACGATGATATTCGAAGAAGCGTTTAGTCGCACCAACGCCGATTGTATTCTAAGCCAGTCTGAGCGCTGGTCGCAGAGGATATATGTAGCAGACGAATGTTTACGGGCGCTCACCTCACGACAAGACGACTCTTTGTCGTGCCCCCCCCCCCCCCCCCCGAGTATTAATTCCCCGAGTATAATTCTGCATTGTCCGTCGTGCTTACGTTGAATATTCCCGAAATTAGCACACACTGGCTTGTAAATGGTGGTGACCAATATCTGAGGGATATTATTGGTAAAAGTAACTGGTGTGCTGTCAGGTATGAGTGTTCCGCTGAATATGTAAGCGTACAAAACTGATTTACATCGTAGTCGTATACCCGTAGCATGAACATCAGACGAACCGGTGGTTATGGAGACACTGCTAGTACATTCAGGGAAGTGTAACTACGATCAGGTCAATGCATACGCCGGTTCCGCGACGCTGGCCTGTGACACACACCTGGCGGTTATACAGACCGAATATACCACACTAAGATCGCGTCAAAAACATTTAAACTCTCGTAAATACACCACATTTGCGAACAGAGTGACTGCTCCACATAAACATGGATTTCCGACGCCCCCACACGCTAAATCTCAGTCGTGAACATGCCGCAAAAGCAGCGCCGACAGTGGGGAGCGGGACGGAGACTCCCGCGCCTGCTTTCGAAACGGGCCGCTAGGCGGATTTCAGTGGCGCCCCTACAGGCCGCGCTCGAGGCGTATAGTTACCGGCACAGGCATTAACGTTGCCACCGAGGCACCAACACGTGCTTAGTTTAGGTACGCAAGCTCCTTAGTGGTTAGAGAGATAGAAGGCACATTGATGCAGTCGTCACCGAACGCAAAATCTCTTGGGCTTCAATTATTTCTTTGGTTGTCTGATTGGCACCTCTGCCCAACACCGTGCATTCTTTAAATTTCGGTACGCACTTACGATTCCTACAATGCACTGCTAAGTGCCCTGTCAGCCCCCCTTTCACATTGCAATCATGTTCCCGCAAGCGGTCATTTAAGCCCCGGTAGCTCTGGCGTATGTAGCACTTTGCACATGAAAGAGAAATCCGGTACACGATACCTTCAACGCACTTTACATGTGGATTCCCATGCTTGTTCTGACATCCTCGAGGCTGCTTGGCGGCTGCTACTCACTACTCACTACAGCGGCTGCTACTCTGCTACTCACTCTGCACTGGCCTAACAATTTGTTTGGCGCGGAAAGCGCCACGCGAACGTCTGCCAGCTTCACTATCCTTTTTCCGCAATGGGAAACCTCGTGAACATAAGGCATCGCTGTCGTATTTTTTTTCTTTCTTATTTCTTAGCCGTCTTTGGCGAGTATCTATACCTATAAAAGAAGTGCCCGACTGACTGACTGACTGACTGACTCATCAACGCCCAGCCAAAACTGTTAGACCTAGAGACTTGAAATTTCACGAGTTTATTTGCGTCATTGAGTAGGTGCTCACTAAGGCGGGTTTTTCCGAAATTGCCCTCCTAACCGAAGAAAAGGGCGAAATTCTGGTTTCGCGATTTCGTGATTTTCTCGGTCACCCATTCACATATCGAAGCGCTTTTTGCTGATATAAGTAGCCCTTAAGAATACCTAAAAAGTAGTTTTTGGATTTCGCCCTAACCTACACCAGCGAGGTGATTCCGCATTCCGGAAATAAAATGGTGTTCCTAAAGATTCTCAAATAAATCTTTCACCGATTCAGTAGTCCAACTGATTTTTGCTAGAATATGTTACTCATACAAATGCACAGAACCGTTTTTAAGGATTTCGCTCTGCGACGCCGCTAAAAGGGTCAAATTGTTTTTTACAAATGACACGGCTGATGAGCCAAAAAGGCCTGACAGGTTATGTACACGTCTAGCCAAACTGCTCTTTCAAACGGCTACAGATTGCAAGGGCACATTCTGATTACGGTGTTGGAGGTCAATATTTCTTAAAATTTTAAAAATTCCACCACGGGGAGAGTGAAAAGCGGTAAAATAGTTTTTCAGATATTAATTTTTTTACCGCTCGCCATCTGAGATATCGAACTGGTTTTTGTTGAGATAGGCAACTTACTCACGTATCTCAACACTGTTATACAACATTTTTCAATGACACCCTCCCAATAGAGGCAAGCGGGATTTCGGGAAAACACCACCCGGCCAGTTGATATCTCAGATTCGTTTTTTCTTGAAAATGCTGCCCATTTAATTGCCCAAAAAACCACTTTTAGCATTTTGTCCTAACATGCGGATAAGAAGGCCAGCGAGATTTTTTAATCTGCATCCTTTTGGACGTAAAATTCAGTTGAGTTTTCCCGCGTTCGCTTAGCGGTCGCCATCTGTTGACACCTTCGGCAACTACGCGTCTCCCGTAGGAGCAGGTGTCATCTATACCTATAAAAAGAAGTGCCCGACTGACTGACTGACTGACTGAGTGACTGAGTGACTGACTCATCAACGCCCAGCCAAAACTGTTAGATCCAGAGAGTTGAAATTTCACGGTTTATTTGCGTCATTGAGTAGGTGCTCACTAAGGCAGGGTTTTTCAGAAATTGCCCTCCTAAACGAAGAAAAGGGCGAAATTGTGTTTTCGCGAATTCGTGAGGTTTCTCGGTCACCCATTCACATATCGAAGCGCTTTTTGCTGATATAAGTAGCCCTTAAGAATACCTAAAAAGTAGTTTTTGGATTTCGCCCTAACCTACACCAGCGAGGTGATTCCGCATTCCGGAAATATAAATGGTGTGTCCTAAACATTCTCAAATAAATCTTTCACCGATTCAGTAATCCAACTGATTTTTGCTAGAATATGTTACTCATACAAATGCATAGAACCGTTTTTAAGGATTTCGCTCTGCGACGCCGCTAAAAGGGTCAAATTGTTTTTTACAAATGACACGGCTGATGAGCCAAAAAGGCCTGACAGGTTATGCACACGTCTGGCCAAACTGCTCTTTCAAATGGCTACAGATTGCAAGGGCACATTCTGATTACGGTGTTGGAGGTCAATATTTCTTAAATTTTAAAAATTCCACCATGGAGAGAGTGAAAAGCGGTAAAATAGTTTTTCACATATTAATTTTTTTACCGCCCGCCATCTGAGATATCGAACTGGTTTTTGTTGAGATAGGCAACTTACTCACGTATCTCAACACTGTTATACAACATTTTTCAATGACACCCTCCCAATAGAGGCAAGCGGGATTTCGGGAAAACACTGTGTTTTTACACTTTCGTAAATTACCACCCAGCCAGTTGATATCTCCCATTCGTTTTTTCTTGAAAATGCTGCCCATTTAATTGCCCAAAAACAACTTTCAGGATTTTGTCCTAACATGCGGATAAGAAGGCCAGCGAGATTTTTTAATCTGCATCCTTTTGGACGTAAAATTCAGTTGAGTTTTCCCGCGTTCGCTTAGCGGTCGCCATCTGTTGACACCTTCGGCAACTACGCGTCTCCCGTAGGAGCAGGTGTCATATATCATAAATGTAAAAGAGAAGATGTACAAGTAAAAAGCGCAAAGGTTAGCCCTCGGCATCTGCTGGGACTTCCTGCAACCTCGCGCCTCCCGTAGGGAGCCCATGTTACTTATGATAAAACTGTACCGATGAGCATCGTTCATATCTTCTGAGATAGCACTTCCTACGAGGAAGAATACCCCTCACCCAGCCGGCCTCCATCATGTGTTCCCAGCGCAATCTCCTGCCGAATTCAAGTTGTGGTTGCAACCTGGCACTCTTCCTCATATCATATTAAGAGTGCAAGCAAACCAAGCTCCTCCTTCTTCCATCCACTTTTCCAAACCTTGAGCTGTGGGAGAACCTGGTGACTAACAGCGATCTGGATGTCCAGACAATACTTCCTCCAGAGCGAAGGCTGCCCACTCATCACATGGCTTTTTGAAATTGGGAACCACTTCCATCTTCGCCGGCTCAATAAAACCTTTTTCACTCACTGACTCATTCGCTCAAACGCGCCATCTTGGTGCAATTTGTTTAGCGAGAGTTGGAGTAAAACACGAGTACCAGTCGTTTCACATTACCACGACGCGCCTGCAGTAGGAGCCTATGGTAGTACACACTGAGCGCCTGCAGGCAGGCGCTCCCGAGTGTGTACCACTTCCCAATGAAGTAGCCTAATATGGCGACTAACAAATACCAATTGCTGTCCTTATTATAATGGCCCACCCGGGCACCGCCGGGTACTACCGCTAGTCTCCATATAAAAGTCACTTCGACTTTGATTTATTATGTATACCTTCTGGTACAAGAGAAAAATAAATGTTCAGGATACCTTTAAGCTGGCAGCCGTTCTACCTGATAGTTGAAGCTTTCGTGAACAATGTGTTGACGGGACTTTTGGAGGGCTTTGTTAGGCAGTTTCACAATTTATCTTTTTATTAGCTTCGAGTGAGCCGATTGATACGGGAGTAGTGGTTTCTTAGCACGCGGTTCGTTCTTCCAGCGCACATGGTCGTTCCTCAGATGCAACCTCAAGTGGAGGAACCTAATGCTGTCCATATATGTGGAAGCTCATGCGTCAACGTCAGTAGAGCGAAGCACTTATCAAACACAGTCAGCACATTCTGCACATGCAACCCACATGACCTTCACTCCTCAAGAACAACAAACGAAGTCATCTGCCTCCCAGGCCTCCTATGCCTCCTCCCAATATCATCATCACGGGTTATCTATTGCATCCGCCATTAAAGGTTCACCCACGTGCCGCCACCCGCGCCTATTTCTTCAACAAAGTGGTGCCGTAACCACGATGAAAAGGTTGCACACTCGAGCGGAGTGGGCGAACCGCCATACAAAGGTGACGTGACTGACACGGCTGCGGTGTTACTTGACTGCTACCACTGACCACTGACCGCAGGCGGACGTTACGACACAACGATCAATCCAGGGCTCGCCAAGTGACTACAGAACCGACGCCTTCAACAACGCTCTGCGTACTCAAAACACGCCGTCAAATCAATGTAGACGTCTCACAGTCTAGGCCAGGCACCAGGACACAAAACCACTTCTTAGACGCTCCAAATACTGGCAGAACTAGTAAGACGAACAAACGAATAGGCAGCATATAGAACCGGAAATAGGCAGTGCACTTGTCCAGATCCACCAAAACATCCGTATGAAGACCGAGAATAGGTGCATATTCTGCACATTCTTACGCAACCGACAGCTTGCAACGAACCTGAAGGACGTCTGTCAGTCCTCCATGAATCAGCAGAGTACACGGCATGTGATGGCGTGAGGTGGCAACACTTTTCTGGGCACGATGTTTTCACAATTCGTCAGCGTTCGCCACTGCTCTTGGAGATGAAAATATGTTTTACATGAATAGCTTTTGTCATACCTTCAACGTGTAGGATTTTCATCACTCACCTTTTATTGTGCGTAACTCAGAACTTCTAGGGAGCGAGGACGGTACTGAGAGCTCTTTTATACACGACATGACTTTCAGTGCTCTCCCTAGTGCAAGGTACACGATCTTAGGAACGTGGTGTCCTTCACGCCTTACCATCTTCATTTTAAAGCAAAGCTTTCTAGCTCTACCAGCCAATGGTTCTTTCGTGGCGTGCGAGAAAACAAGCTCCCGTCGCGGCGTAGGCGACGGCGGAGGGGAGGATGGGTGGGCGAAGGGTTTCACTCACAGAGCACACAAGAGATGGCGCCGGGAATTTACCAAGCGTTCCGCGGGAGTGCCTGCTCGCCGGCGGCGGCGTCCGCGGTACGACTTTGTCGTCTGCTTCAGCGGCGGTTGTTTTGGCCCTGTTTAGGTGCAGCTTCGCGTTCATTGCGCGGTGCCTTCGCACGGCTTGAATAATTTGTTCGACAGCACCTCCAGGGTAACCCGCACCCGACGGAACTAAGTGGTCGTACGGTAAACATACGCTAAGGATTGGTTTGCAGGGAGGGAAAACAAAATGTAGACCACATACACACGTCTGGCCGCTACAGAAACGTTACCTTTTACGTACTGCCTGCCATGAATGACTTCCGTTTTCTAAATTCGTTAATACCAATTCGGGTGTGTCTTAAAAGCTATTAAAAAAGGCGAAAGTAGCAAATTGTTCTCATAATAGCGATTATAAAAGTTCAGCTTTCTCTCAATGTCTCTCTAATTCTCAAACTTAAACTAACTAGTTTAAATGGTATAAATGAAACCACTAAGCTCACATGCCGAATTGTTTCTGTCTCTGCGCTTGTGTCGCGCGGTGGTGTAGCCCCAAGCTAGCACGTCAGGATGGCTATGTTTCCGCTGTCTCACCCTTCGAAAGACGTCCTCTGCGTTTTCTTTCTCCTGATTCACGGCCGGGACGAGCGGCGGTCCGCCGCACTAGCCCGTCCGTGGCCGACGCTGCTGTTGCGTTCGGGACGCTACCCCCGTGAATTCCAGGTAACGCCTCGCAGGATCTCTGGCTTCATTCTTTGTAGAGCCACGTGTGTGAATTCAAGTGACGTTGCATGGGCAATTGTTGTGGGTGTCATTTAGAGTTTTGCTTTCCATTCCACCAGCTTCACAGCATGGATTGGAGCGAATTTTTTTTATTATTTCTCATTATTACCACCTTCTCATTTTGGGTTAAGGGACATGTACACCAATCGAGTAACTATTTTACGTACTTGACATTTGTCCTATTGTTATTTTACTCGCAAATAATTCAGAAACACCATCCCACATACAGCCAAACCCAATATAGCGAACTGCAATATGCCCCCGATGAGTTCGATATATCCGATTGTTCGATATAGCCGAACCAGCCCTATAACGAGTTTATTGTTACGAGTTCGCAATACGCGGGAATTCCCTTGCCATCCCCGCATGCAGAAACAAACAAACCAAGTATGTCATTACCATACGCAAAACAATCTATTTATTGAAAATAATGAAGCTACTTTCCGCCTTAAAGATGCCATGAATAGAAAACACAGGTTTGGTTTATTCAAAAGATTACCTCGTTAACGTCTACTGACACCACTTTTAACGTGAACTTCGCGCAAATAAGCTACATAATTAGGAAAAAATGGTCATGCGACCCACTAGCTCATTTTCCGCAACAGAAGTCATGATGTCATAGCAGACAGCTCTGCGATTGGCGGAGGGCGGCAAAAGCAGACGCAAATAAGGTAGAGCTTATAAGCTTGCCGAAGAGGAACTATTTGCGCTTAAATTCAGGATACATTCTTTTTAAAGCAGTAAGAATGGTGGACAAACAGTAGAAGTTACGAAAGCACAAGTAAACATAGAAGTACCGATGCGTACTGCTGTTGGTACTGCGCGCACTATGCCTTGGTTTAGCTGCCACAGACTGCGGGCTTTGGGGTGTTCTCAGACGACACTGGCCGATTGATGCAAGCGACGATGTCTTACGTGACCGTATTTGTCGAGCGAGCACCCCGCACGGGGCACCTTGAGCAATCTTGGTGACGGTACTGGCGATACCGCGGACCCCGAGCCCCAAACATAAGCTGGATCCAACCGTGTGATGTGTTTTTAAGGTGAAGGGTAGAAACCTCTAACGGTGGCCGTCGGAGCCCAGGTCAAGCTCCGGCGGATGGGCTCCCTGTCTGTTTACCAGGCAGGGAGCTCCGGGACCTCCTCAGCTATCAGGGTAAGGTGTGGAAGAAAGTACCCCGTCTCCCTGCTTTTATACTATGCTTTATGGTATTGTCTAAACCCCCCCCCCCAACCGTGATCGGTCCCTGAAAAGGGCCGCACCGAAGTATCCTTTCCTCCGTTGCCGTCGTTAACATTTCCTGAACCGGACCATTTTTCTCGATTTCTTGTGATGGAATCCCTCAATCCAACCCACCCTCTTGCATCTCAGTCAGTCTTCTTGATCGCCAAGTATCTTGAAGCCATAGTAGGAAAATCGTATAAGTGCAAAAAACAAAGGTCTGGTGAACTCTTAATTGAAATAAATGACAAGCAGCAGTCTGCAAAGCTTCTAGCTCAGACTAGACTGGCTGATCTAGACATCAGGGTCACACCCCATCGGAGCCTCAACAGCTCGCAGGGTGTGATATCCGAGACAGACCTCCTGAACGAAACCGATGCGGATCTCCTTGCCGGCTTGAAGGATCAGGGCGTCACTGCCGTGAGACGCATCACCATCATCCGCAGAGACGACAAGGAGATTCCCACCAAACACATTATCTTGACTTTCGACCGCGCAGTTCTTCCACAATACATAAATGCAGGTTTTATCCGTTGCTCCATCCGTCCGTACATCCCGAACCCGCGGCGCTGTTTTAAGTGCCAGCGGTTCGGGCACGGTACGAACTCTTGCCGTGGCCGAACGACGTGTGCAAAGTGCGCGGCGCACGATCATCCGAGCGAGAACTGCTCAGCCGAAACTCTCACTTGTGTAAACTGCGGGGGGCCGCATGCGGCATACTCCCGCAAGTGCGAAAAATTTCAACTAGAAAAGAAAATCATCAACATCAAAGTCACTGAAAACATCACCTTCCCAGAGGCGCGAAAGAGGTTCGCCTCTTTCCCCTGGGGAGGTACGCCGACGCGGCTCGCCGGGGGGCGGAGCGGCGTCTCGTTTCCACAGGGACCCAGTTCAGCGAGTCTGACCTGGTCCCTCCCCGCCCCCCCTGGGTTGCCTCTGGCAGCCCAACCCGCCACCACGCCGCTTGCTGAGGCAGCAGCGGTTGTGGTGGCAACCACTTCTCCGTCGGGACCGGTGCCGCTCCCGCCTCTGTCTCCCCGCCCTCCAGTGCGTTGGAGGGTACCGAGGTGATGGACACCACGGGCCCCGCACCGGTTCCACCGCCACCGCACCGCCCGTGCCACCTCTGGCGCCCCGGACGCCCTCGGCGGTGGGCGGCTCAAACGAAGGGCTCCCGAGGGGGGGCCAAGTCCGGGGGCCCGGTCCGTCGGGCACCCCTCGGACATCCGACGACGAGATGGATGTCGGGCCGTTCCTGCCTGCAACGCAGCGCAAGGAACGCGTCCGACGCCAAAGCCTCCCGACAAGCCAAAAAAGGCGAGAGTAACAGCCCCGAAAGACGACACATAAACAAACACACACACTCCAGTAGCTCTCACACTAAATAATGGGAAGAGAAAACATAATTCAATGGAACTGTAGAGGCCTTCTTAAAAATCTTGACGATGTATACGAAATACTGCATGCTAATCAGCCAAGTGTGATGTGTCTTCAGGAGACGCATTTGAATTCCAAGCACACAAATTTCTTAAATAGGTACATGGTCTTCAGAAAGGACAGGGATGGCTGCACACACTCTTCGGGCGGTGTAGCCATAATAGCCCGGAAATCCCTAGCATGCCACCCTGTCGCTCTCAACACCGTCCTTGAGGCTGTAGCAATACGCACAATAATATTTAATAGGTTGATAACGGTATGCTCCATATACATTCCTCCTGATTTTGTCACACTTTTGAGCTCTGACTTCGAGGCGCTGGTCGACCAGCTGCCCGAACCATACATCCTAACAGGCGACCTTAATGCACACAACTCTCTTTGGGGCTCCTCCAGAACGGATGCCCGAGGTCGCCTGATAGGAGAAGTTTCTTACATCCTCCGGAGCATGCCTTTTCAACAAAAAACAGCCTACATATCATAACTTAGGACACAATACATACTCTCATCTTGACTTGGCTATTGGTTCCGCAGTTCTCTTTCCATGTCTTGAGTGGGGTGTGGGCACGGACCCATATGGTAGTGACCACTTTCCCCACTTCATTAACGTATATAGGTATAGGCCCGAGCAGTCCATCTTCCCATAAACAGGTTTAATGAATCCAAAGCAAACTGGAGTACATTCACAGAAACATCTAAACTACACCACACAACCATAAAACACCTACACGTGGAGGAAGCCGCCCAACTCGTCACGGCGCACATCCTCGACGCCGCCGAAAAGTCCATTCCCCAGGCCTCCAGTGGGTCCCGCAGCCCAAGGAGGCCCTGGTGGAACGAGGACTGCAGGCGGGCGCGAGAGGCCCAGAACAAGGCGTGGGGTGTCCTTCGCCGGTACCCCACGTCAGATAACTCATTTCCTTTTAAACGGGCAAAGGCTTTTGGAAAGCGAGTGCGTCGTGAGGCGAAAAGGGAGAGTTGGCGCACCTTCCTCACTTCCATCAACTCGTACACTGACACACACAAAGTCTGGACACGAATACGAAAACTAAAAGGACAACAGACACACAGCCTGCCCCTGGTTAGTACAACAGGGGACACACTGGAAGACCAGGCTAACACACTTGCACAACACTTCGAACACGTGTCCAGTTCAGCACACTACACAAACACTTTCATGAAACACAAAACATCTGTAGAAAAGAAGTCCCTGCGTGATAACAACAAGTCGCACACTTCTTACAATTCTCCTTTTTTCACAATTCATGAGCTGAAGGTTGCTCTGAGCACATGTAAACCTTCAGCTCCAGGTGCAGACAAAATCACATACACCATGATACAACACCTACACCCAGACACTCTTGAAACACTCCTACACCTATACAATAAAATATGGCTTTCGGGGCACATTCCTCGCTCTTGGAGGGAGGCCATAGTAGTGGCTTCCTGAAGGAAGGGAAGGACCCTTCCTCTCCTGCCAGTTATCGCCCCATTGCCCTGACAAGCTGCCTGTGCAAGCTCCTCGAGAAGATGATAAACAGGAGACTTGTGTACTTCTTAGAGTACAACGGTCTTCTCGAGAGCTGCCAGGCAGGGCTTCAGGGCGGGGCGATCTACGAACGATCAACTCTTGTTGCGTTAGAGTCATATAAAGATGCTTTGCCTCCACAAGCAGTACTGCATGACGGTCTTCTTTGATCTTGAAAAGGCGTACGACACTGCTTGGCGGTACGGTATCCTTAGCGACTGAAGTCCTTTGGTGTGTCGGTAACATGATGAACACGCATTGCTAGTTACCTGTCTGAAAGGAACATTTCGTGTTAGGTTGGAACGGCACTTTCTAGGGTTCATGTGCAGGAAAATGGCGTGCCGCAAGGTGGAGTTTTAAGCTTGCACCCTTGTTTATTGTAAAAATGAACTTCCCTCAGGAAGGCATTGCCACCGTCGATTTCCTGTTCCGTTTATGTAGACGACGTTCAAATATCCTTTAAGTCCTTGTAACCTGTCAATTTGCGAGCGTCCAAGTACCAGCTTGGTGTTAACAAGCTAGCTGGATTGGGCGGACAGCTTAACGGTTTTAAACTTTAATCCAGGGAAAAAGTGCACTTGTGTCTTGTTCTTCCCGCAAGAGGCGTGGCTTAGTCCGGCCGGATCCAGACATTGCATCTCAATGGCCGTGCATCTCGATTCCTGTCAAAAGGGAGCACAAGTTTTTAGGTGTCATAATCTTTGACGAACAAGCTCACGTTCATATCCTCACATATAAAACAACTTAAACATAAATGCTTAAAAACAATAAATATTCTGAAGGTTCTGTCGCACCAATTTCCTTTTGGTGCTGACAAACTAACTTCTTTTACGTGTCTTTACCAGCCTTAGATAGGCTCACGGTTACTGGACTATGGTAGCGTTGTCTATGGGTCAGCATCACTAAAACATCCGCACTCAGAATGCTTGGACCCTGTGCTTCATCTAGGGCCTCCGCCTTGTCGTCGTGGTGCCTTTCGGACTAGTCCAGTCGGCAAAGAGTCTGTATGTAGAGTGCAACAAATGGAGCCTTGAGGAACGTCAGCGAGCCTACGTACATGGACCTGCTCTTATGCTTTTAAAATCTCATCGAATGCCTCACCATCCTTTTAAACGTCAGTTTTTAATGATACATCCAATATCTCAACTAGTGTTTGTAAATCGCCCATCAGTTCCTCTGCCATTCCCTTCGCTTTCAGAGTAAGAGACAGGAAGCGTCGGATTTCAACTTGATGTCATGTTCTCAGACATTTACACATCAAAACCTCCGCTACTGAACTTCTAGTGTTTTACCACCCTGGCAGCTTCGCCCGATATCATGTGACTTGTATCTTTTACAAGTGAATCGATTGATAAAACCAGAGTGCCTAGAAGCTGCGATCGTGCAACACTTTCTTGTCCCTGCAGCACAAGTATCAAGTGTGCTGAATTTTACACAGATGCATTCAAAAACTGCCACAACTAGTGTTCCTGTGCTGCGCATGGTGGTGGTACCAAACTTTGAATGTCATGTAGAACTATGAATAGCACATACACCAGTATCTTTACTCAGGCAGAAGGCCTATGGCATACTTACTTGTAGTTGCACAACATATTGTTCTAAGTCGAATTCACGAAATCTCGAAGTCCATCATATTATACTGATTCCTTGAAGCGTTGTGCGCGCATTGGCATCATCACAAGCCATGCAAAAACAGAATTGTCCATATGGTTTTCAACACTATCATTAGTACTATATATGCCTGTGCATGCGTTAAAACCTTGTTCTGGTGACCGTGTGCTGGGTTCCAGGCCACTGCTGGAATTGCCAGGCAATGAGACCGTTGCGGATCAGAATGGCGGCCGCAGTTGCTGCACCTCAGGAACACAGTAGATATAACAACAATACCCTACCACAGAGTGACCTTAAGCCACAAATCACACATCAGACAATACCTTCGTAGGAACATGGCAAGCACACTGGATGAACAGACAGACAACAAACTACACATGTAATAAAGCCACACTTGGGACGCATACACCATCTGATACTCACACAACAGACACAACGGAAGTTACGCCTTGGGTAGGCTCGATTACGGATAGGGCCACACCCATGCGAACGCACTCGTATCTGCTGACGGGGTCTTCTAAGACCCCAGTGCAGCAGGTGCGGAGGAGGCCCTATCCGTAGTGCACACATACTAATCACATGCAAGGCACTTCACACAACACGACACAAACACTTCAGAGAACTCTACAGACAACATATTCCCACTACATCCCATCGCTTTTTCTAGGTGACGAAGCCATTGTTTCTATGAAACGTGTGTTTGAGTTATTTGTCAGAAGTTAAGTTTTTAAACCTCATTTCCTATCACGCATCAATGAAATCTGGCCCTATACACCAGCCATGCTCATTGTCGTTTTGTGATTTTACTTTTGTTTTTGCTGATTTTACTTAGTGTTTAAGGTATCACCTCTCATATACGACTATGTTTTGGCGCTCTTTGCCCCAGTTGGCCTTGCGCCATAAACATCAAACCATCATCAAAGATGCCATGAATAGAAAACACAGGTTGGGTTTATTCAAAAGATTACCTCGTTAACGTCTACTGACACCACTTTTAACGTGAACTTCGCTCAAATAGCTACATAATTAGGAAAAAAGGGAATGGTCATGCGACCCACTAGCTCATTTCCCGCAATAGAAGTTATGATGTCATTGTTGTAAATAAATGAGATGGGCGCAGGCAGAGGGCGATAGCTGGGGTAAAGAAGAAGACGAAGCTGCGCCCACTGCCTCACTCACAGTTTGTTCCATCGTCTTACGAGAACGGGTGCTGGGTCGTGCTTCTCTCTGGATCCTCCATATGCTGGTGCCGTGAAACCCGGGATTCGAGGCACGAGCGGACCTGACTTTGACGGCGCAGCGGCTGCGAGGCTCGCGGGGCCTGGAACCTTCGCGCGATTTGATCCAGGAGGCCTTGCCCTCGACCGCTGCCAATGATGGCTCGTGCCCAAGCCGACCCTTGTTTTTCTACGCCACCCCTTCCATTGGAACGCCTGAAGCTGCGCCGCAGGCCTCCTGCGAGAGAAAATCACAGGGCTCATTACGGCAATCGACGCCCTTCTCCAGGACCCGGCTCCGCACATGACCGACCTTACCGCCAACATTTACCACTTCCACGACACGCCGAGCGAGATACGGGCCCTCGACGCTGAAATTCAAGGAAACCTGACCGGAGACAAGCTAAAGGAAGACGTTGCCGTATCCCAGCATTTTGACGACAAAATGCGCTCGTGTCAAATGCACGTGATGCTCCACCCGGTTGGCAAAGCCACTGTGAATTCAGCCGCCGATGGCTACGTCCGAACCACCTGGAGGAGTGACAATCGAGAGCGCACGGGTGTTCCCAACGCACCGCAAAACACCTACTTTGTCGCTCTTCCGAGGGTTCAGCCAGAGACGCGCCAACAACAGCCCGAGCACACCATACACGACGAACACGCAGCCAACATAAGTTCATCCATTTGGATGGCGCCTGGTGACTCTGCTGTCAACGCCACTCACAGTGAGTCTCCAGTAACGAAACCGTGAACATTGGAAGCAGAGGACCTCACCCAGTGCCAAATGACTGTCCCGATCTGCCCTCAGAGTACCAGCCTCGCCGTCTTCCCCTACAGTGAGAGCACGCTGCTGTCGAGCGACTGGAAGGAGGCGCTGGGTGACGATAAAGCAGACGCGTTCCTGCCGTCCCCTTTGAGAACTGACAGCCACGCCCTCACCCCTTTTCGTGAGGCATATCCGCGTACGCACCAAATCAAGGAGCTCAGTGATTCTGGCGAGAGCAAGCACAGCGGGATTCCTTGCCAGCCCAAGATATCGTCACCTGGTGACACGACCGTCATCATGCACCTAGATGACGCTCCTAAAGATCGTAAAACCACCCGTTTGGAGTCGCGAAGGAAGGAATTGAATCGACGCCCACCAACCAGAAGGAAGATGAGTAGCCACGCCTTGGGTCATGTGGCGGATAACCGCGAACGCATCCCAGCTAGCCACCGGATATTTCACCGTGTCTGCACATACCTGCCCCGGCCGGCATCCCGCTTCCGAATCCGGCGCCTCCCCCGATGGTGTCGAATACGGCACAGCGCGAAATCACCGTCAGTTCAACTACACAGCTTGAGAACCGGAGATGGCAGGGCAGCGGCACTAGACTCCTTCTGTTTGTCACAGCCACAGTCGCTTGCCCACCGACCAAGCAGTGCACCTTCTGGAACGGGCTCGTTATCAAGAATCACATCAAGCCACCCAAACTGATCGGA
Source organism: Haemaphysalis longicornis (assembly GCA_013339765.2). Taxonomy (NCBI): domain Eukaryota; kingdom Metazoa; phylum Arthropoda; class Arachnida; order Ixodida; family Ixodidae; genus Haemaphysalis; species Haemaphysalis longicornis. Next base: position 83,121,032 of record CM023451.1, read on the forward strand.
TTCCCTTACGACCCCGGCGGTTACCCCAAGACCTACGGTGCGAAGTGCGTGATCCTGATGCACAAGGAACATCACAGCAACTGGAGGACGCAACATCAGATGAGAACCATCGCTCAAAGTGCCGCCCGTGCGAACAGTCCCACATCATTTATTTTCGCCTGATCACTGGGACAATATTCAGGCGCCGGCATTAGAAGGCTCAGCTTGAAAGCCAGTCCTTGCCTTTCTGGCCGGGGGGGAGTGTGTTGTAAATAAATGAGATGGGCGGCAGGCAGAGGGCGATAGCTGGGGAAAGAAGAAGACGAAGCTGCGCCCACTGCCTCGCTCACAGTTTGTTCCATCGTCTTACGAGAACGGGTGCTGGGTCGTGCTTCTCTCTTGGATCCTCCATAGTCATATCAGACAGCTCTGCGATTGGCGGAGGGCGGCAAAAGCAGACGCAAATTAGGTAGAGCTTATAAGCTTGCCGAAGAGGAACTATTTGCGCTTAAATTCAGGACACATTCTTTTTAAAGCAGTAAGAATGTGGTACAAGCAGTAGAAGTTACGAAAACACACGTAAACATAGAAGTACCGATGCGTACTGCTGTTGGTACTGCGCGCACTATGCTTGGTTTAGCTGCACAGGACTGCGGGGCTTTGGGTTGTTTCAGACGACACTGGCCGATTGATGCAAGCGACGATGTCTTACGTGACCGTATTTGTTGAGCGAGCACCATGTTTCACGAAACAATTGTCTCCGTGAACAAAACAAGCCAGGTACAAATACGTTCACAAACAAACCAAAGGCAGAAAACGGCTTGCCACGGTGTGGTGGCGCCATCTAGGTTCACTAACGGTAAACACGGCCGTGTGAGGTCATTGTAGACAACGAAAAGCACGATGTAGCGGGAAAATGAAAATTCTAACAAATTTATTAATTTCTTAGTGAAGAAAGCATCATTTTCATTCGGACAAGCACTGGGGGCACTATAAAACAGGAAATCTCTTGAATAACACAAACTTGTGTTTTTTCTTCATGGCCCCTTTAACGCCTCCTTAACTGCCACTTCCAAAAAAAAGCGGTCATTTTTGTTTTCCCTTTCATTTTGGCGGCGTCAACTAGCACAGCAATCTTTACACGAGACATTGCTTGCACCAGTGCGAGTCCGTGTCCTTCAATATCGAATAAGTATTGGCGAAGGACATCGACTGCCGAAAGCACTTTATTAAGCGTCGAACGGCTTTCACTCGCGACATCCTCGGCCTCCTCGGTGCTTTTCATCAGCATTACGACGGTGCTGCTGACGGTGCCCGCGTCCGAGGGGCTTACAGTGACGGCAACGTCGTCGACGACACTCAGGGAATCTTCGAATGACACTCCTTTCGGCACAGCATCGGGAAGGTTGGCGAGCTGCCGTCTTGGTCCGGACTCACTGACTGGGCGGGTTCCGTCGTGAGTTCCGCGCGTCGGAAACAGTTGCGGAAAGTGTCTGGCGTCATGTTACTCCATACGAGGCGCAATGTCTCATTCGCGGCCTTTGCTCAGTGGTCGCGGCCAATCAAGATCTCAATCGCCGCTCCGAGACCATGCATTTTGGCGGCCGTCCTAGGCACGCCGAGTACGATTTATCATATGTGAAGTTCTTATAAGGAATGTTTCGCGTGTATTTCCGTAACTGGTTTATTTTTGTTCGATATATAGCCGGGTTTGACTGTAGATGTGGCGATCTTGGGCCTTGATGCCTTTGCGCCACCGGAAAGACTAAGTGTTGGTCTGCAGCAGCAGCATTCATTTGCCATGTTGGTGTTTCCACTTGCACAAAAACCTACAAGGCATGATACATTCTTATTTTGCTTCTTGTACGTCGCAATAAGCACACAATTGTGATACAAAATCGGCATTGATGGGTTTGTGCGTCAGTGAACTTTAGATAGCGTAAGATTTCAAACCTTTCAGGAGTAACCTTGATGACATCAAGGCTTTCGTGTCAATGATGAGAAGAGCATGCGATATGCCAGGACGAGCGCAAACCCTCACTAACTATTAATAACAAGGCCGCACATATAACTACATTTTGTTCAAGGTGTTAGCAGGTTCTTTGCACGTGCGCAGTAAAGAGAGCCATATATGCGGCTACATTTGCCATAATGTGCGGCTACATTTTTGTGCTGTTTATTTGCGTGTATTGTATGTGCTGTATCGCCCCTCCTGCTTGGGCCCAAACTGGGCCTGCAGTATGTACTAAAAAAATATATATCACATGAAGTCCTCTCGCTGTAGAAAGGTATTTTAAAACTAAGAATTTATATATACAGCCCTTCTTGTTTTTGTGTAGACAGATTTTCCCGTCACTGACTGACGCCGTCCTTTTAGCGCGGTTAGTTCCCTTTTATTTCCCCTGCAGGATGCTCCATGAGTAATCAAGGTGTATGGTGAGCAGCGCAACCACGGTCTCTGCAGGGGTGCCTACACCGGTAGGCATTCGGTATTTGCGATACCATGGACCTGAGCGCACGTGGGTTGGACCGACCCATACCTTGGCTGTACGTGGCCCAGCCGTGTCCTGGGAAAGGGACATCCCGGTGGCTGAGCGACAGCTTGGGTTGTTTCGGACCTTCACTTCCCCCCGGCAGCGGCAATACGCCACTTTAGCCACCGCTTCTCGCAGACGGTCCCCCGGTCTGACCCGCCCAGACGGAACCAACCGGTCGCCTTTTCCTGTCCTCCTCTCAATTCTTTCCCTTTCATATTCTCTTTCATACTATTGTCCTGTCGTCTCTTCTTTTCCTTTTCACACGTTTTTCAGGTGACTACGGTTAACCCTGGGTAAGTAATCAACTTTGAGTGCATAAACAGGGTTATGCAGTCGTGACGCGTGTATGGTTAACCCGCGGCTTGTGCGTTCCCATGTTGTGATCGGTGGTGGGTGGCCAGCACGGCGTTTGAACAGAATTCGTTTGTTATGGCAATAAGATACTCTTCTCTGCGTGATAGGCCTCGAGACGGCGGCGCAACGAAAAAATTCAGAAGTATTTCTCCCCAAAAAAGCCAGACAATTTCCTAAAATTACGTGATGCACTGTGAAAAGGAAGGACCCTCAATGAGACGTTTGTCGCCATTTCTTGTAGCCAAAGTACTAACAAACGAGATTTGACGTAGCTATAAAGTGAACACGTTAGGAAGCGCTGACCTCCTTTTGGAAGTCAAAGATGTAGAACAGTGTGCCAAACTGACCAAAGTAACCACGGTAGGTGACAGCCCTGGGAGCATAACACCACACCGATCTATGAATACTGCCAAAGGAGCAACTTCGGATGCAGACTGCATAAACGTGATTAAGGAAGAACTTCTTGAAGTGTTCAATAGTCACAACATTGTGAATGTCCAACGAATCGAGATCCGTAGAGACAGAAAGGAAATCCCAACTACGCACGTCATTCTCACGTCTTCGAGAAGCGTTTTGCCTGAATCTGTCGAGGCAGGTTAGGTAAAAACGGTGTACGCCATTATATCTCCAACTCTTGCCGGTGCTATAACTTACTGAGATCTGGCCATGGGTCTTCAAGGCAGCATGCGGAAAGTGCACCCTTCCCGACCGAACTTCAAAGAAGTAAAAATGTAACCTGTCTTCTTGTTACCACAGATTAGGACAGCCTAGAAGAAAAAGCGAAAGCGCTAGGTGAGCATTTTTAGTACGTATCAAGCTCCGCTCATTACTCAAGCAACTTTCTGAAACACAAGACATCATGAGGAAAAAAATCCTTGCGTGACAAGAGGCAGTCTGAGGTAGCGTATAATCGCATCCTTACCATGCAGGAGCTGACAATTCCCTTACTACTTGCGGGCAATCAGCACTACCGGTGCACACAGAATAACATATAGCAGTAGTTCTCAGCCATGAGCGCACCGGGGACACCTTCTGGGCTTGCGTAAGTGATCGGGGACCCTATGATGAAATGAATGTCGAAAAATTTGCATTTGCAACTTACGTGGCCCACAACCTTATTCAATGATGGTGCGTGTCATATATTTAAACAACTTCCTTTTGAATATTCCTCTGAACACGCACATGCTGTCTTTTCCCTGTCTGTTAATGCTAATCAGTCAGTTTGTCCTTAAATAGTCTTCTCAACGCCCATACGCGGAGAAACTTAACGTACATGTCACGCGGCGAAGCCATCTTTTCTCATTCCCAGCAAGTTCTGGCAAAATGGAAGAAAGAATGGCAGAACCAATGACATATAGCATGGTTTATCACCTATATGATGACACGCTTGAAGCACTTTTACTGCTGTTTAACGAAGTCTGGTGTGCAGGACAGCTTCCAAGAGCCTGAAAAGGAGCTGTTGTAGTTGAAAGGAGGGGAAATAACCAGCACATGCAACGAGCTTTAGGCCGGTCGCTTTAACCAGTTCCTTAGGCAAATTCTTGGATAAAATGATGGCCGGGCGGTATGAGTGTGTATAAAAAGTGTGACCGGACGGTATGGGTAAATTTGGACGTGATGTGAGTAAATAGTTCTTTCACACAACCGCAGTGTGCCCCATTCCTTGCCATGCCTTAGAGAGCAGCCCCACAACCTACAAAACAAGTACGGAGCAACTGAGTTATACACATATGCGTCTAAGTCCATAGACGCTGCTTCGTGTGCTGCACATAGCCCCAACTTTTTAATGTCAAAAGCTATGCCTAAAATCATATCCATATTCACTGCTGAAACGCACGGTCTTCTTTTGGCTGTAGGACATAAAATTCAAGTCAAAGTTAAAGGTTACTGATATTCATTCGGTTCTGAAAGTGTAGTGCAATCTTTGTCATCAGAAAAATTTTAAAAAAATCTATTTTTTTATCGGCTTATGGAACTGCTCTGCTTAGCCCGCAAGCAAAAACTGGATATCACGGTCTGTTGAGTTCCGGGCCACTCCGCGCGGCATAGCCGGAAATGAGGAAGCAGGCAGCAATGCTGGTACTGCTGCTCTTCGGAGTAATTTAGATGTTCGATGCGTCCCTTACTTAGGAGGATGTTGAATCATACGTTCGGAAGAGAGTGTATGAAAATTGGCAGACAGCAAATGAGTTGTATATGATAAAACCTAAATAGGTAAATCAATCACTGATTTACGATTACGAGAGAGGGTTACTGAGGTTTCTCTCTGTAGAATACGGATAGGTCATACCCATGCTACTCTTGTGCACTTATAGAGAGGTATAGAACAGCCACGCTGCTAGAGATGTGCAAGGTTATTATCTCATTCATTTCCTAGTGGAATGCAAACTAGAACCACAAAGAAAGCGCACTTCCCAGAACTGCATACGTTAGGATACCTGAGCATCCAATGCTATTTTTTGCCTGACGAGCTAATGTTTTCTCTTAACCGGATTTTTAAGTATCTGTGGGACATTACAGTCGGACATGGACTTTACTGAACCTGTTGGACATAGAAGATACATGGCACATCACCCAGGAGACCAGTCACCGTCTCACGCTTGATCCCGTAATAGCCCGGCCTTGCTACCGCAATGGTGGCGTGGGGCATCTGTAATAAATTCGTGTGATTGTGGCATTTACTTTTACTTGGCCCTCTACACCAGTTTTAACACCGTTGTTCATTTTATACAGAAATTTTAGATATCAATTATCACACGTTCTCTACTTCACATTTCCAGTCAAATAAGTCACCATTAGAGTGCTGCAGCTTTTTGGCCTTGATGCCCCAGCGCCAAGAAAACCTATCATCATCATCACCAACACCATCCCTTTTAATGTGCAAAACCCCGTGTTTTCACCAGAAATGCACCAACTTGTCCAACCACAAGCTCTGCGTTCAATAGTTGTCTCCCGTGAAGTAAAAAAGAAATTAATATCCCTGGCCCAGTGTTTGCGATTCTCGACTCAAAAGCAAATAGGCCTGAGTTCCATCCACAGAACCCCTTAACAGGCAAAAGCGCTTTGTTTTTCGATGTGTGCTTCAGGAGTGGTTGGACGTCCATGTAGCGCAAATTACACTTTCAGGCTGCTGATGATGACAACGAGGATTAAACCCCCATGACCGATGCTCTTTTGTTACGCTTCCATGTGGCTCCAAGATGATTTGACGATGCTTTTAGGATACAATGTCGGCCAAGAGGGCGTCTTTGTTGGGTTGCATGATTGATCTAGGAACCTCAAGAAACCATGTTATACCAACAATTCAGTCTGTCCGAGTACATGTGCACCCGTGACGGCAACGCGAAATAAACATTCTCGCCTCCTACTTACTTTCTCGTCGGGCAGGTGCCACAGGCGAGTGCGTGTAGGAGGAGGAATCAAGAGCGAAACCAGGGATGAATTAACGAGCAGCGTCGGTCCGTTTAGCGAGCGAAAGTCCAAGGACAACCGCAAGAACGACGAAAAAACAAGGAATGAACAAGGAACGAGAAGAATGAAGGAGGAATGAGAGAGACGTGTTTCCACGAAGTGTGCGAACACCATCCTCCCTGGGCTGGGTGTCAAGGTTGTCGGGCCGCCGGCAAAGCGGACGGGTTGAACGTCTCTCTTTGAGGACGCCTGTGTTTTTATGGCGACTTTTTTTCTTTCTTGCGCTTTGCCGACTTCAGCGGCGTTCAGCGTCTACCGGCACCGCCGTCTCCTGTACGCAAAACTTGGATCCGTTGCTGTGATGAGTGCTGCTACCTGGCGAGCGCCGTGGGCGACTTCATTCCTCAGCTATTCCCCAATACGCTCTGACACGTTATGCCTGTAACGTGATAAAGGCGGTAGTTCGTGGCGCAGGCTAGAGATTTCTTTTTCTTGCCGACGTGGTAGCCGGCTGTAAGGTACTCTCCAAAATTATTTCACCCTTTTTTGTCTGTAACTAACCCACTTACACCCTAGCAAAAACCACAAAACACAGTTATAAAGGGTGTTACAAACGACAAGACAAACTGTAAGAGGGTGTTTCTCTGTGTTTTTGCTAGAGTGTAATGCTTTCAGGTATCCTATACACCCATCAAAGGGACGACTTGTGTTTTTTTTTTCTAGGGCGTCAGTGGGTTAGTTATAGGCTGAAAATTCCTCTCAAAGACGTAAATCAGTTTACCATGTAGAGCTGTTTGTCGTTGCCTTCGTATTTATACTTCCGTCACGGCGTGACTTCGTGAAATTGTCTCTTTCGCCACCACTGACAAATAAAGAATTCAGTTAGACTAACACGTACAATCGATATGTGAGCCTGGTTTGAACCAACCGCCTTCTCGTCGAACACTGGACAAAGAAGAGCCAAGCAAAGTAAATTCCTTTGAAACCGGAAAACCCCAACAGTATGCCCACAACGGCTGTGTACGCGGCATGCAGAATGTGTTTTTGAGATAGCTATCCGCGTGCTTCCTTCACGATTTATGTACCAAATGGGTCCGCGATACTAATCTCCCAGAGAGTTGACTTGCTATAAACGACCCCCGGCTGTTCATTGGCTAGAACGTTGGGCTGCTGATCCCAAGAACATCAGGTTCGACCCCAGCAGTGGCGACTGTTTTTATGATAAAGGCTGAAAACGAGAACACTCGGACGTGCTGCCCAAACATTAACGAAACACGACGAGCTCGACGTACAAGTGACGATATTCTGTTTCTTCTTTTTCTTTTGCTATGCCTTCGGAACTCACTAATATGGTGGTAAAATGAAGTAATGAGGCCTAGAATTTTCCCATCGTCTGTTTGTCATGTTTCTGTACACTTAAGTTAACCAAAGTTTACGGCGAAATAAAATTGTCGAAACAGAATGAAACCCTGTTGCAACTCAATGTGCGAGTGGTCTCGCGAACATGCCTTTTGCGGGTGAAGAACAAAAACGCAGGGGCGCCGAAATTCCAGAGTGCGATAAAGATCCACACGTGGTATAAATCAATCGCTAGCACTCCACTGCGACAGAGCTCATAACCCAACTAGTGCCCAGGAGAGGGAAACCACAATTAATTTGATCCTTGAGTGCTGCGATACGAACGCCTTTATTTCCGAACATTTTCAACAACCGTAGGTTGTCAGGTAATGTTCCATGACCCAAGTGAGCTTAGAGTGGTTTTAACAGCGGAGCTGTTTAAGCTTGAGGTGGGTCCGTTGGTGTTAGCAAAAAAATACCAAGAAAAGCAACTCCTCTGGCGCGAGACGCCCGGGCGACCTTCGCGCAGCTGCGTAGGCGGAGCCAAGTCTCGCCTAGCTATGACGTCACTGCGCCGACGCAGCGACACCCAGCGCCTCGTGTCTCCGCGCCGAGCATATCGCTTACACTCCCGCCAAACATGGGTCTGCCGAAGAGTTTTGTAACTCCAGAGGATGAAGAAGCGCTGTGCTAACGCCGTCGTGTCGCTGCTCGAGTTGGATCTTAGCAGCTGCACAGCTAAGATGCAACCACGAAAACCTGGCAAAACTCAACAAAACCGGAAGAAGCTAGGTCGACCAGCCACCCCTGCTTCTCCAGCCTTGCACCACTAGTGCAAGCTGCGCCAATTTTTTCACTCGTAATTTCAACATTTTACACCGCTAATTCGGCACTGGAAACTGTGACGCACCGTCATTCGATTGCTGTCAGATGCATTTACGCGTTCATACAAAAAGAAAATTGTCCCGAATTCTGACACAATTCCTGTTTCCGCCTGGTCTTGCGCTAAAGCGCCATCTACAAGTGGCGCGTAAAAACAGTCAATACATACCGAAGTATGGATAAGATAGACAGAGAAACCAGTATTGAAAAGATAAGAGGTCGTCTTAAAGTACAAATATTTTACTTGGTTCTTCCGACGCCACCCCAGCTCAGAGCTACAGGCATGGCTAGAGTGCCATCCGACGATATTCGGATTTAAACACTAGGCTGACACAAGCCATAGCGTCTGCCGTTGTCCCCCGGACGAAGTTTTGCAGGAGCATTTAACGGATGCCACAGAGGTTCTTAACGCTATAGGTGAACTTCCGGCTGCTTCGGTAGTCCGCACCAGCGGCTCATTTTCGTCGTCTGCAGCTAATAGCTCCTCGAGCAATGCTGTACCGGATGTAACTGCCGCCTCTGTGGGGCCCCAGGTCCCCAGGTGGCATGCCAGGCTTCAATTCTATCCTTGGAGCCTATGCCAGGGGAGCCCAGCGTGCAACCTACTCCAAGGTACCCACCCTCGCACGATCCGGAGGAGTCCGCTGCCTCCACCGTTGCTGCGGTCGAAGCGCCGGCGAACGACGAATCTGATGGCCAAACCGTGGTGCCTTCTACGTCTCATGGTTCGGACCTGCGGCGCCACATCCCACCACAAAAGCGTCCGGCTTCCTTTCCCGTCGGACACTCCACAGGAAGTGGGCTTTCAAGATCTCTGGGTCTGCACTCACGACCGAAGGTGTCAAAAAAAAAGGGGAGGTCGTTCCCGATCACGCTGCACACGGTCCGTGGTCAGTTCGAGTGATTCACCCCCTTCCAGTACCGTGAGAGAACAAATGGACATCTGAAACACCCATCTGCTCCACGGTGATCTACCACAAATTAAGCTTTGCAACACTGAAAATAAACGGTTTGCGTTCCAGGCAGAAACAGATACAACTTTGACGATTTCTTTCTGACCTGACTTGCACTTCATTGCAATACAAGAGACCAAAATCGGTAGGGATGACGTGATCGAAAGAGCTTTACGGCCCTTCCTTTCTGATTGCGAGGTAATTTTTACACATTCAGTTGACCTTTCGGCGCGTTGTCTCTTGTTACTAAAAAAGGAATAGCCGTACTCTGCCCTCACATGTTAGGTCGATGTAGAGGGTTGGTCAATATGTTGCGATTTCTTGTTGTAGGGAGTACCGTGGTGCTTAATCAACGTCTATGCGTTCAATGATAGGGGCCAACGAGCCAGTCTTTTTTTTAGAAATATGGATCAGTTTTTTTTTATTTGTGATCGTGCTCTCGTATTCATGGGTGACTTTAATTGCGTCTACGAACCATATATGATCAGGCCCAACCTCTAGCATCTAAGGATAGGAGCGCTGAGGTTTTGTTGTCCGTCAGTGCGTCTTCTGGGCTAGTGGAAACTGGGTTACCAGGAAGGGCGGCTTGTTTTTACACGCAGTTTCGAGGGCGTTCACATGCCCCGTTTGACAGAATTTACACTTATTCTGCGCTCCTTTCCGACCGTCCTGTATGTGACGTCAAACCCATTTCTTTTTCGGGTCACTATCTCGCCGTTGTGAGCCTGGGCGGAAGTAGTCGCAGTACTTTCAGAGCACAAAGGGCTCTGTGGAAACTTTGTCTCTACTACGGGATGAGAATTTTTGTGGCCGCGTGCGGGCAACATTGCAAGCACGTCTTTCCGTGCACTTGTCTTTATTTTCAGCATGGTAGCTGTTCAAACGGGAAGCTCAGGGTATACCGATCGAGTGTGGTTCGATTAATGCTTTCCACCAGCATTACCAGGTAAAATCTTTGCTTAAAAGCCCGTATAACCTCCATAAAATTAAGAGCGAAATGCCTGGCACTTGTGTGTGGAAGAAATTGCTCCAGGAAAATGCCAGCTTCAGAAGGTCGATCCGTAACGATGTCGGGGTGCGCATGTACGGTCCCGAAACAATCGTGCTAGGCATTGTCAGAATCCGACACGCCAGGCTCTACTTGACGAGGGCCACCACGCTGTCACTAAGTTAGTCCCGGGTATAAATTCAGATGGTGTTCTTTTGCTAGCACCAAAGAAATTATATCTGAATTTGAAAACTATTATAAGAAACTATTCATTGGTGCCTCTGACCTCACTGACAGCGACCTCTTGGGGCGGTCTGTCTCCCCAGTAGAGCCATTGACCGGTGACTACAGTTCCATTATACGTGGCCCTATTACACTACAAGAAATGGAGGCCGCTGTCGATCAGCTTCCGCTCTTCAAAACCCCTGGCCTCGATGGGCTGTCCGGAGAGTTTTGTAAGGCTTTTCAGCCTGTTTTATGCCCAGTTCTTGTTGGAGTGTTTGATTGTTGTCTGGATGTACATTCTCTTCCCCCTTCACTCGGGAAAAGCCATACAGTACGAATCCCCAAAAGTAAAGACCGTGAAATATTCCGATCTATGGATAGCTACGGACCAATCACTCTGACAACGGTTGGCTACAAAATATTCGTGAAGATAATATCTAACCGTCTGCAGTTTGCCATGTCCATACTTATTGGCCAGCATCAAACGCCTGGACTGCGCGGTCTATCAATACAGACCAATTGACACATTGCACGAACAGCACTTCAGTCCTGTACAGACTCCTATGAGCGACTCGCGTTACGGCAGACAGATCTTTCAAAAGCGTTTGATCGTGTTTCCCACTCCTTCTTGTTTTCTTTATTGGCGAAGGCCTACGTTGGTACGGTTGTTTTCAAGAAGCGCAGTAAAGCAATCATCAGTAAACTCATCAGTAAAGCAATGCTGCCAGCTATCACCATTAATTTATGCATTCTACTTAGCTTTTAATGTCGCAGTGTGCTGCAATGCGCTAGCATTCGTGGTTTTAATTTTCACGCAACCGAACTCAACTTACTGCTGTATGCTGAAGACTTGGTCTTTTTTTGTAGTGATAATAGAATAGAATTTTATTATTTCATGTTCTTTAGAAGACATGACGGCGCGAGAGAAAAAAGCTGCCGTGGACCTCTTGACGAGCTATTGCGCCATGCGGATGTATGGGCAGTTTATGGCGCGTGACAGTATACATCCTAGAGGATTTGCATATAATTAGTTCAGGGAAATTCAATAAGGAAGTTTTTGTTCTGTAGAATGCAGTAAAAAAACAAAAATAAAAAAATATGCTGTTACAACAAATGTAGGTAAATGAAACAGAAATGAGAAGGAACAAGGTTATACATTGTCTTGCGGAACATTACTTAATAACCGGGCATGATTACTTAGCAGAACATTACTTAAAGGGCAATGCGGACGAAATACAAGTTTGTTTTATTCGAAAGATTTCGTGTTTTATAGTGCCCACAGCGCTCGCCCGGCAGCAAATGATGCCGTATTCACTGAGAAATCAATCAATTTAGGTTAAAATTTTGATTCTCCCGCCAAATGGTGTGTTTTCGTGATGCGTGCCATGAAGTCACGAGGGCGGGTACCCACGTTCCACGTTCTGCTTGGAAGGCACGTGGAGTAGGGCAACGTGGTTCTTAAACGTTGAAGTAGGGCGCCCCGATTAACGCGCGCCTTCGCCGTACGGCAGCGCTGGCATCGAGGCACCCGGCCTGGAGCACTGGAACGCGGTAAATTAAAATTGAACTGAGCAAACCTTTAGCGTGTTTACCTTGGGACGAGCGCGACGGAAGAGGAACAGCATGACAGGTGAGCGGGTAAACGAAGGGAGGCATTTACTTGGCAAATGTCCACAAGGCTATCGTCTTTTGTCGAAATTTTCAACAAAAGGAGTAGATACGCGGCCTTTTTGTTACGCTGCTTTCTCTGTGGGAGTTCGCGCGCTCTTCAGGCGTCGACCGCAGAATGTAGCATTTAAACTCCCCCCCCCCCCCCCCCCCCCCCACCTTCTTTCTTCCCCATGCTGACCGACGCGTCCACCTTCTGAAATAAAGTTTTGTTATGTTATGTTATGTTACGGTAGAAAGTAATCGTTCTGTGAAACATGGGGTATGTTCGACAAAGAAGGTCACGTAAGACAATGTCGCTTACGCCAATCGGTCAGTGCGTGTAAGACAACTCCAAAGCGGCGGACTGCTGTGCAGCTAAAACAAGCATAGTGCGACCAGTACCAACATCAGTGCGGATCGGCACTTCTATGTTTACGTGTATTTTCGTAACTTCCATTGTTTTACCCCCTGTTAGAACTGCTATGGTTGAGAACCTTCGAGTCCATGCTGATTCAATGTAGTTATTCCTACTCCTCTTCCTTGTTTTCCCGAGGTTTATGAGAAAACGACTTGGACCAAAAGTCGTGGGCACACAGCTTGACCGGGCCTAAGAAGCCACATAAAAAAGGCCCCAAGCTCGGCTCCGGTCTTTTTCGGCACACGTCGTTTCGGTATTCTTTTGGTACATGGACATCTAAGTACGCGGAAGTTTCGGCACGCGCAAGTTTCGGGTCAGGCATGCGAATAATGAAATAATGTCTGAAGATCATTGTAAATTGTTTAAGCCTGAGGGACGTTATATGTAATTATTGACAACTTAAGCACTGCCCTGACGGGCTCATACACAGTTTCTGCCAGAAATTTCATGTGTATAGCGCTTGACAAGGAAGTTCATTGCGATGACGACCCGTTAATAAAGCTAGTGGTTTGAATCGCATAAGCGTGATTGATATCGACTCGATATTTCTGGCTGAATGTCAGCGTATATATGGTTATTTAAAGGGGCACTGACACAAAAAATTTGGCATCTTGTTTTTTTTTTTTTTTTTTGTTGCGATAAGTAGCTAGTGACACTACTTATAACCTGTAGAGAAACCTCATTTGCTTCAGCGTGCGACGGTTGTTTAATTAGAGGCATTTTCATTGCGGCCAGTCGCAGTTTCGTTTCAGCGAGTGCCGCGAAACGGTGGATTTTGTGGATTTTGTGTGAACAAAGCTACCACGTGACCGTCGGAGGGATATCACAAGCAGAGCCGCCGTAGCAGTGTCGAATCCGCATCGACGGCAGTTTCTGCGAATGCCCCACGTACTGATCTCGTGAGGCGCTTAATTAAAAAGCGACCGTGGATGTGACGCAGGCGCTGCGAGTGCAAATGCTACCGCGGCTAAAAAAAGAACGACGCGACGCTCGAGAAGTGGTGGCAAGACGCGCGCGGGGAGCAGCCGGCGGTCTGTCTACAGGTCCGTCTACAATGTGTTCGGCTTAGCACTGCGACGGATATTCGATTGCCGCTCTCGTAAGCGGTGCAGATGACAATTTTTAATGCAACCCGCCACGCATCATTGACTCCTTTCTCATGTAAGCCACCATGGCTGGGACTTGGGGACAATTTCGTGCAGCGGTAACAAGCTATCACTCGAGCTACCTGCGCCGGCCTGGGCCACTGCGCGGCCGTGGCCCGCCGCCTGCACAGCGACCGTGCGGCTAGCTCAGTGGGCTTTTCGTGCCTCCGGCGCGTTTTCGCATACAATGGTATAAACAGTAATAGAAAAACAGAGTGCCTGGAATCGCTGTAGAACTTTGTCGCGGCCAGCTGCCCGATGAGCTGACGATATCACGCGCCTCCGCCGCCAACGATCGGGTCGTTCGTTCTCGAGAGCAGAAGCTCCGCCCTCGGCCCTCCGATTGGAGCGGCGACCGGGCGAGCCGGCGCAAAAACGCCGGCAGTGAGGAAGCGGCAAACACAAACTCGTTACGTGTTGATGTTGTTTATTTACACAATATCCTCGGGATGTCGATGCGCGTGGTCCTCTGCTGGCTGCTCGGTTGCGGTTCGCACACTTTAAAATTGATTTTAAATATGTTCTAGGATGTATTCGCCGCGATATTTTACAGATGAGTATATGTTCCCACGAACTATCTCAGAAGTTATCTCGCCTTCAAAATTTTTGTTGTCAGTGCCCCTTAAATGCTGAAATGTTGGGTAGGCCACTCGCGCTGTCTTCAACTTCAACCCGCCGCCTCTGTGCTGTTTGTAGCCTCTGCAGGCTGGGGTTTCTGAGCCAAGCGTTGCGAGCGGAAGCTAATTGTCCGCGCGACTCCATTCGTAAAGTAATTCTCGAGGCGCCACTCCGTCTGGACGCAAGGCCGCCGGGAGCCCGACCATAGTAGCTCCCTTCGAGCTGGGGAATCAGCAGGCCTAGGTGGTGTGAAGAGCTCAGGCGTGGACGCCAAACAAAGCAACAACGTATGTTTCTTTCGGGATGACGAAAGCTGTGTCCACTTAAAAACGCCTCCTGCGTGCGGCCCCTTCGGTGCCGTCTTGAAAACGGACCCCGCCGCGACTCGTGGACGGTAGCTGTTTGTCCCCGTGGCCGCTTTTCGCTTTGGAATGACCGCCAGACGGCGCGGCCAATGGGCGGCCCGCCAGCTTGGCGCGGCGGCAAGAGGAGGGTAACCCCAGAAGGAGCGCGGGAAAAACAATGGACGCGGCAGACATGTTGAGGACTCGAAAACAAAAGGTCCACCCATACTCGCCTACGTCGTAGACACCGAATCTAGACGAGAAGCTCATCACGTTCTGTTTCCATGACAGTTACGACCGAACAACGACCGACCGATCGACAACGAACTACTGACTACTGGTACTGTTGCGCGGCACCGACGGGAGCAGCAGCGCGGGGGTGAGCAGAGACATTCTATCCATTAGTAAACTGATGTCTGATGTCATCTCTCGTGCTCACCTGTCGCTCTCCAACCCAAAGGGGACCCGTTAATGTGTAACGGCTTGCCGACTAGCAAGACTTACCATCACAGCTGCGCAACAGGAGTTCATCGCCGCTGAAAGTTCGATGGCCATGCGCAAACCCACGCACGAAGCCGACCGCTCCCTAGCACAACAAGCGACATTTTTTGCTTACCGTCTTTGTGCTAATCGTGCTGCGATAGGAAGGTTTCGTTACGCGCCATGACTAAGCCCCCCCCCCCCCTCACCCTCTTCAAAGGCGGCGCGGGGCCTAACCGCCGCGTGCTTTCTCGTCTGCGCGGGCAACCTACAGGATTTGGCCCGTAAGCCGTGGCGACTAACTGTTTGGCAGATCTCTGTGACAGCGGCTTGCGCGAGCCCTCCCATATATGCAGGTGGAGAACTTTACAATAATACTAAAACCTTACAGGCTTTATAAAATATGCTTCTTGTAAGAAAATACTCTTCTGTACCATGGCGTGTGCAGGCCGACACGGCGCTTCGATTAATTGTGGATAGAGGAACAAGAATACTTGGGTATTCTAGTTCACTCTAATTGTGGATCTGTGATGGACCGTCAATCAAATCATACAAACTTTTACGCCTGATAAAATTTTTATATAATATAGACATCAAGCCAAGAAAATAAGTTTCCGGAAAGCGTAAAAATGTATAATTTACCACTGATCAGAGAGCATAACATGGGCTTCGAAAATTTTCGCATAATAAAGCGGAATCATTATCATCATCGTCATCATCATCATCATTAGGGCCCCAAGGACGCAGTAGCCCCGGGCCCCAAAATTTCCGGCACTGCTAACATCCGGCACTGCTAACACCAACGAATATGTCAGAATCCAATTTCCTGTGTACCACCTAAATATCTCGACGTTCCGCTGGACTTCTACCGATACAGCGCCCGCTATTGGCTGGGCCGCACTGAGGCCCTTCGTAGTTATTCACAGGACTTGGTGCTGCTGGTAACTGTCGAATATGAAAGGGCCCAGACATGTAAACATGTTCATTGGCATCAAAATTGGCCTCTAATGCAAATTCTCATTGTGCCCGGAGTGCATACAAAAAGCAACATTTGTGGGGTCGTCTACCACGGAGCCAACGAGGCGTGGCAAACTTTTCAGACCAGTCTGCGGTGTAGAGGGCTGGGTTTAACCCATCTCTTTGTGTTGCATATTGTCGCACAGTTCTTTTTCGGTGCTCTACCCACCCTGTTATTCACTCTTTTTTGCAAGTCAACCACGCCGATGTTTTGCCTAATCTTGTTGTTTCATCATTTTCGCCCAGACCTTGCTTCTGTCGGTCTATGTATTAAGTGTACACCTCAATACGTTTTTTATTGGTTCGTTTTTCAGCTATTATGTATTCACTGTGTCTCGTTTTAAGCTCTACAAAGGCTTAATTTCCATGCTTTTCCCAGCACCACTGTATAGAACTGTTTATTCGGACTTGTCTGGACAAGATGTACTCTTACGTGTCCGCAAAAAATGCCGTTTTCTACCTCAACGAAAACGTTTTCTTTAAACTGCATACCGAGGCTTTCCTGTTAAGACGTGGCTGCTCAACTGGAACATTTTTGTGTCTTCTGTAAACTGTCACCTGTACAATGTACCGGAAACAATTGAGCACTGCTTTATAAATTGTAAGGATGCATACTATTTTGGGATCTCCTCCAAAGAACTATTAAGAAGGACTTTGAATTTGACTCCACGTAGTGTGAGGTACCTTGCTTCACCCGGAGACACTTATGTGCCATATGATTGCATTTTAACAGCGAAGCTGTGTAGTAGAAATGGCAATGTTTCGTGTCCGCAGTTAAAAATACCTAGAAATACCCGCGTGCGCGCACGTGAGCGCGGGCCGCCTCGCGGGGACCGTCCGAGGTTGACAACACCAAGAAAATGCCTAGCGCTCGTGTGTACGTGCCTGGCGGCGACGGCCAGCGTCCCTGTGCACGTTCGTCAAGTGCGTATACCCACTTAGGGAAATTGGCCAAGATTTTCACCCCCACCAAAAAAAAAAAGAAAACTCCAGCGTTCGCCGTAATCGTGGCAACACTTGCTGGGAACTAAAAAAAACGTCATAGCGTTCACCCCTCCAAGATGATGTCCATTGATTATCACTTCCACAGAAATAAAAGAAGCTCACACTTATAGCAACAATTATGGAGTAAAGGTCGTTGCTGCAGCGAAGAAGGAAATTGGCTGCAATCGTGGGCTTAAAGGGGCCATGCAGACAAAAAACAAGTTTGGTTCATTCGAACGATTGCCTTGTTAGAATCAAACTGGCACCAGTTTTAACGTGAACTTCGCTCAACTAAGCTACATAATTAGGAAAAAGGGAGTGGCCTTGCGACTCAATAGCTCATTTCCCGCTCAGTTAATCGCACAGGCGTGCGATTGGCTGAGGGTGCTAAAAGCAAACTCAAGTTAGGCAGGGCTTATACGCTGTTCCGTTTTATAGCAGTAAGAAGGTGGGGTGAAACAGTGGAAGTTACGAGAGTACACGTAAACATAGAAGTACCTGTGCGTACTGGTGTTGGTACTGCGCGCAGTATGCTTTGCATAGTTTATGGGAAACGCCAATGCTGGATAGACACGCTGAACCTATGGTTTCTTCCAGATAACACTTTTGCGAAATGATCATTAAACCTCCCCCAAGTCGACAGTCACCTCGCACACATGTCGAGGCAAAGCAGTCCCTGCAACGGCGATGGAGGGCCCAGAAGCACAACCGTAAGCTACGCAAACGCATCGCCCTACTCAACATCGCCATCGACCGCCACAGCGCCGCCCTCTCACGCCAGCAGTGGAATGCAGTGTGCCAACAGGCGGACGGGCAGCTACACAAAGGCCGCACCTGGAACCTCTTACGCCACCTACTAGACGAGTCCAAGAGCAAGGGGACGCAGCGACACTCGCTCCACAGAACACTGCACGAAGCAATCAAAGATCAGGGTGAGGCGAGTTGCGTAAAAGCCTTGACGCCAGATACTTGCCGTCCACGCCACGGACCCCACTCCCTGACTACACCGGTGCGGACAACCCCCAACTCGACGCCGACATCGAGGAATGGGAAATCAGATCCGTATTACAAACGCTCAACTGCAGCTCTGCAGCCGGCGCAGACCGCGTCACCAACAAGGAACTCCGCAACCTGCCGGACACGACAATCGCAGCCCTCGCCAAGCACTACAATGCCTGCTGGCGCGCAGGCACCTTACCTAAGGCCTGGAGGACAGCGAAAACAGTCCTCATACCCAAGCCCGGCAAGCCCCCACACCGACAACCTCCGACCCATCTCGCTCACGTCATGCGTCGGCAAAGTACTCGAGCACGTGCTGATGACCGGTGGAAGAGATACCTAGAGGACAACGAGCTCTACCCCCACACCATGATCGGATTCCGGGAAAGCTGAGTACACAAGACGCCATGCTCCTCCTGAAGCGAGACATTTTGGATCGCCCGCCGGGGTGCCGGGACACCTGCGCTGTGCTGGGCCTAGATCTCCAAAGCGCATTCGACAAGATACACCACAAGGCCATCCTGGAGCAAGTATCGGCACTCCACATGGAACGCGAGCATTCGCCTACATAAAGGACTTCCTAACAGAACGCACCGTTACCATCCACGCCGGGAGCTCGCCCCCAAGACCCTCGGCTCTGAAGGCACTCCCCAAGGCTCGGTTATCTCGCCGCTCTGTTCAACTTGGTCATGATACGGGTTGCCACGGCCCTGCGCACTGTTCCCGACATCCGGCACACCATATATGCCGATGACATCACCATTTGGACAAGAGGCGGCAGCGACGGTCAGACCGAAAATGCACTTCAGCAAGCAATAGAGGCGGTCGAGTTCAGCCTCGAGGGCACAGGACTCAAGTGCTCTCCTGCGAAGTCTGAGCTGCTTATCCTACCACCAGGACAAAACCGGAAAGATGGCAACGCCGCAGCCAACATAGCACTACATACACGCGACGGCGGAAGCATACCCCAAGTCCCCAAATCCGCGTCCTCGGCATGCACATCGAAGCGCACAGACGCAACGGATTCACAGTCAACAAGCTCCTCACCAAGATCACCGCGGCCACGCAGCTGATCCGCCGGGTCTCATCGAGACACGCCGGCATGAAAGAAGCACATGTACTGAGACTCCTGCAGTCTTTCGCTATCAGCCACGTCGCCTACATAGCCCCGTACCACAACTGGAGCAAGGCCGAGCGTGAGAAAATTGACGCGGCAATACGCAAAGCCTACCGAACAGCGATCGGCCTCTACCAGCACTCACGCACAGACCGGCTCCTCGACCTCGGCGTCCACAACACTCTGGCAGAAATAGCAGAAGCCCAAAACACGTCCCAGATAGCCCGGCTGTCGACCACGCGCTCTGGACGACACATCCTGCAACAAGTGAATATCAGGCCCCGCAACCAGCCCGCCGAGGGCACGACCACCCTATCCGAACCCATGCTCAGACTCCTCCGAGTCCGCCCACTTCCCAAGAATACGAACCCGGAACACCATCCAGAACGCCGGCTGGCTAGAGCCCGATCGCTAGCCTCACGTACGCCGCGGATAACACCGCATACTACGTCGACGCGGCGGAAGACCGCGCCCGGCCCAACTACTACACGGCAGTCGCAATCGCAGCATCCGATGGAACAATCCGCACGGCCGGCAGCTTCAAGGCCACGGACTCGCATCACGCAGAAGAGCTCGCGATCGCCCTCGCCGCGACCGACCCTCGATGTAGAACGATACTCAGCGACTCACGAACAGCGATCCTCCGCTTTGCGAACAACA
Organism: Haemaphysalis longicornis; assembly: GCA_013339765.2. Lineage (NCBI taxonomy): Eukaryota > Metazoa > Arthropoda > Arachnida > Ixodida > Ixodidae > Haemaphysalis > Haemaphysalis longicornis. The sequence goes on from CM023451.1 coordinate 83,141,131, forward strand.
CAACAAGCACCAGTACGGCCCGCTTCCTCCACAGGACGGGCCAAACCCGCCAGCACCCGATCTTTATCAGTTGGTATCCTGCACACGTGGGACCGCTCGACCCGGAGGGGCGGATCCGTAACCGGAACGAGGAGGCTGACCGCGCAGCGCGAGGACTTACGTACCGCGCGACGCACACCAGCCAACACTCGGACCGCAATCGGAACAGCCAACTGCGAGCCGAAGAAAGCGAACCAGTACCACTGGAGACGTACGGAGACATCCTGAGATGGTACCGCCACAACAGGCAGCGACTCCCTGCCCCACACCCGCAACTAACGCGCCGTGAAGGCGTGCTATACCGCCAGCTACAGACGGACTCAATCCTGACACCCGTGCTCGCCAGATACATCTGCCCAACGCTATACAACACCGACCGTTGCATCATCTGCAAGACTGCCCCCGCTACGACAGCGCACATCCTCAACGATTGCACTCACCTACAAACACACTCTGAAGCACAAGAATTGCCACCAAAAGTGCGTGAAGCCATAACCTCCTCAGACTACAACACACAACTCCAGGCCGTCCGGCAGGTGGAGGAAGCCCTGACCCGACAGCGGGAAGGACCTGCGGTGGCGCAAACCATTACGGGCTCGACCCGCCCGGGATCGGGGCCGACCCCCACGGCCTAATTCACTCTGCGGACACGCAATAAAGTTCTCTCTCTCTCTTCTCAAACTTAAACATGCCTACGACCAAAAGGATTCTTTCTCTGACTGGTATCCACTGCTTACTAGTTGTTCAATGTTGCCCCGTTTAAATAAAATATACATAGTGTTCTTTATGTTAGTTTTGTTTCTCATCTTCTATTTAGCTCATCTTATGTGACATAGTTGTAAATATGTGTTGTAAACCATCGCTGCACTAACTTGTAGTGCAATACATACCATGTGGAAAACAAAAGAAAGCCGTTGCGGTGTAGAGGTCCGTGTTAGCCTCTTGTTACTATGGGCGATGCATGGTGGAGTTCGGCGCTTGCCTCCTTTTTTACATTTTAAGTTTTAATTATAATTTTCATGGCTTACATTAGCTTTCGGAGTTCAAAATGGTTGTTTTTGTGTTCGTTATGTTATCTTAGGATAGTTTACGGTACGTTATGTTACGTTAATGGCGGGCGAAGTAGTACACGCCGCACCCAGTCGCGCCAATTTTTCATCGAAATTCGGCAGACGTCGCTTTAGTGGAGTGCTGATAGTACCGTCCGACGGCACTGTAGACACGGCCTTGCTAAAAAGCCCAGATAAAACCTGGCGAGAGATTATAGAGTCTTGCGGGTACTGGGTTTCTGTGGTGAGTGGGCGTTTGGAAAATCAGTATATTGCAGCCGGAATGCAACCTTGTGAAACCTTTTTTCCAAATTTTGCTAGTTGTTTCTTTCATTCTGTTGAGCTCGTTGCCGCTTGCACTTGAATGTCTTCGCAACAAATTTTAACTGTTAGAATTTGGTCGTTGTTGTCTATTCTTCGGCTGTGGCACTACCCAATCATTGGGTCGAGTAAAAACAGCAGTGGTTGGAGAAGAAAAAAAAGCTTCTTGTCTGATTACAGGACACTGTACAAAGATAATTCAAAGCGGTTTGAAAGCATTACAGATCCATAAGTAGAGAAAAAACTGACTGAAAAATTTGAAGAGATGGTTTCGCCTTTCGTCCTGGGCACTTCGCATTCGATGTTCTTTACGTCACCAAACAGTTAACCTTAGTCTTGAAACGGCTCCATGACTGCTTGCGATCATGCCCTTTTGTAGTTATGTTACGCCCATGCTAGGACTGTGTACCGACTTTTAAAGAAACCCAAGTGTTGTCGAAACACAGAGATAAAGCAAGAAGGGCATACCATCGAGGCATAGCAATAAGACCATCTGCCGACCCTGCACCAGCATGCCTTAGTAATGCTGCATAACCGATAATACGCATATCTTAACGGACAACCTTGCATAGCCACGTAGGGTAAAAGATTACGCTTGTGCAGACATCAGTAATTGTGCTTCGTTTCTGTTTATTTGTTTGCAACGACTTACCGGTTCTGATTGCAGCATATCCTGTCTACTTCGTCCTTTTGTTGCGCGTGTTTTTTTTTTTCGCGCTGATTTTCAATATACTACGGCAGAAAAGGGGCCAAATTCTTCCTGGGTCATTTGTCTTCGACATTGTTTGGTTTCCATTAGGTAACTTTTGTCGATTTTTTTCTAATTTTTTGCAGATTCGTTAAATTGACCGAAGTCTTACTCCAGCTCCTCATGGGGAGCCAAAACAGGGCACCTGGGTTTCGGGAATCCAATAAACTAATCCGGCGCGAACTTGTAGTTTCAATGGCAGGTTAGTTCGAAGTTTCACACGACAACTGCACGTGTAAATGAGCGTTGTACTACTTTGCGAGTGTTTAGTATTAATGTTATTAGTTCTTATATTATGATCATTTATGCTGATACTGATGCTTGGCAAATGTTGCAGCACCTACTGAAAATTGACGTTAATAGCAGTAGTTGCTCTTTTAGTAGCAGTAGTAGTGGCTGGAAGAAGATAACAGGATGAGTGAGCAGTAGTAGCAGCACGAGCACCTCGCGTCATTCATCTATTGGCGCGCAAAACGCGTCCAAAGAAAACGAAGAGGAAGAAGCTACGGTTGCGGCCGCATCTTGAAGCCTTCAGTCTGCTCAGGCGTTTCTATTGAATCGCACATTTCACTCTTTCTGAACAAAAGCTGCGAAGCGTCTAGACTTAGCCTTCGCAGGTACGTGCGGCACGCAGTGCTCCTCGGAAAATCATCCGCCCCATACCACAGGACAGTGAATGCAGGCATGGCGCCACCACCGTCCGCCCCACCCGGTGTCGGTTCGGAGTCATCGAAGCCGAAGTATGGGCGCCGGGTAATTGGAAGAGTCGTCACTGACTCTACAAATCGTGAGTCAAACGAATCACAAACGAAGAAAAGACTGGTCGCGCCAGAACCAACAGCTTCCAGGGGAACGGCCGAGGCAGGGCGAAAGAGCAAGCAAAGTCACAAGGGACGAGCTGGCTTCACCCGCCCAAAACCGCCAATCCTCAACAAGCCGAAGCCAGCCGAAAAAGCGCTTCCTTGAGCCCCAGGGACGAACCACGGCACAAGACTGCAACCAAGCCTTCCCTTGGCCTCTCGAAGGCTCGTCCCGTCGGGCCTGCTCGGGGAAGCTCGCCGGAATCTCCGCTTCCCCCCTGCCCAAGTTACCGTCCTGAAAATGCTGCTTCTAGAACCAACGTTTTGATATCACCGATCAATACACCACAGCCAGCCACCGAAGGCAATCGGAAAGAAGCCATGAACCAAAGCTCGCCTTTGACATCCTCTAGCACATTCGACGAGGCGCCGTTTTCAATCTGGGAAGCGCCGCCCGCGAAAATCAACATCAAGCACCGTGCGGCCAAGCCTAAGCCTTGCGGTGAATCAATCGACGCTCGCACGGCGAACGTGGTGGCGACGCTAGCCGTTATTCAGCTGCTGGAGTCGCGCAAGGAGTCTGGAGCCAGCTCACCCCGATACAGTTCATCACAGTCGCTACTGTCAGAGGTAGCAGAGGTACGTTTTACCCCTGAACAGTAATCGACTTCGGTTTAAACCTCGTATCCGTCGGGATGGCCCAGTGGCTAAGGCGTGGGCTGCTGAGCTAAGGACGCGGGGGTTCGAATCCCGGCCGCGGCGGGCGCTTTTCTGATGGGGGCGAAAAGCAAGACCGTCCGGGTGTTCGAGATTTGGGCGCACGTTGATGCCCAGGTGCTCAAAATGAAGCCTGAGCCCTCCACTACGGCGCGCGTCATCGCCTGTCGCGTCGGCGCGTTAAACCTCATAACCCATCACTGTTTGAAAGCTCCTGAGGTAACTTAATTCGACGACGTTGTGGAGCAAAGTTTCAGCATTTCTCGGGTGGGGGCGGAAAAAATCCAGTAACCTTGGCCAGTCCGGATGTGTGCGCTGTATAGGAGGTTTTTCTTATTTGCAGTGAACTTTCTCGCAAAAGTCGGTAAAGTTAATGGGTGTGAACATTACTTGTAATCAAGAGTCTACTGCGACTGCCAAAAGCAGTGTGGACTGGCTGCAAAGTTGCTAAATAATTCAAATTTTATGTTACTTTCTATGTTGACATTCAGTACATTTTCTGTCATCTTTATGCCGTCCGGGCTTCGAGAGGCAAGCGAACTCGCCTGTACTATCGAGATAAATTGATATACGAACAACGGTGCGCTTGGTTTTCCCTCTGGTAACTTATTCTTACTGCGCAAGCGCAGCCCCTCGCTTAGAATGCGGATCATCTACTAAAAACACGTGCACCGTTTTCGTATTTCAATTTATCACGATAGACACCACCACTGCGTAGTTCGGGAGAATGGCTGAAGCAATCTGCCATTCATCTCGCTGTGGCTGTGTTGATAGCGTTCTTGGTTCAGGAAGTGACCCTCTATGGATCGTAACTGGGATAGGGTGTATTGTCTTTATACAACTTCGGGTTTTTTTGTATCGGTTTGTGTCGGTTTCCTCATAATACTTAACCTGGCCTAAAAACGCAGCCGAGCCTGATCACTCTGGGCTGCCCCACACTACCCGAAGGTATGGACACAGTGACGTCGCCCCCATCCTCACAGGACCAGTGCGACCTGCAAGTTGACTCGCTCGGGGACGGTGCACGACCCGGACCAACCAGAATCGAATTCGCAGACTCTACGCTGTGTAAGTGCGCCGAAGATGGCGGCGAAAAGACTTCCGCAGGTACTAGAATGGGACGGCATGGTCCAAAACAGGCTTGTATGACAAATCATCTCGCCTATGTAGTTAAGGCCTACTACTGAATTGACTCTGCGGCACAGAAAATCATGCTGGCTAGTGCTATGCTTCACAAGAACAAAGGCAACACGGGCAGCATACAGGTGCCGCCCTCTATGAGGAGGCGGAGAAAACGAGTAATCTTTTCAAGAAATAAAAAAACTGCACATCAAACACAATACCACTGCAAAGGGGACAGGGCGGTCGCTTTGATGGGAATAAGAGGACACACTCAAAAGGGCCCACTGCAGAAGAAATAAAGCTCAGTACGGCATGTTGTTGGCCTAAGTTGGTAACTTGGTACTGCATTTCAAGAGTAGAAATAACTGCGCATCAAAGACGAGATCACTGCAAAGGGGGCAGGAGGGGGTCTTATATTTGAGGCGCAGTTTTTTCTACTCTTCAAATTCAGTACCAACTAGCCCAACATGCTGTACTGAAACAAGCAAGGTATCAGCTGGTACCTGGCCCAGCAAGAGGAGAGCTATGGCGAACTCAACTACCTCGGAGAAAACAATGGTTGGTCTTGTCAAGGTCCTGCTGCGGCTCCTTAAAGGACGTAACGGCGTAGTGTTGAGTACGAGTTGCGATGAGGAGGCCACGCATGGTTAGAACCTTCCGATGAGGAGCTCTCTTCCGATATGCAAAAGCGATGTCGAAAGCTTGATGGGTGTTCATTAGGCGTGAGTCAGCTTCGACGGCCCTACCCCTGTGGATGTGGTCGGCGACTTCACTGTGAATGTGTTGGAACCGAAAAATCAGTGCTGTGTGTCGGAGACATTCGGGTTGCGATGCCACACCAAACCGGCACACTGGCCACCCAGTGTCGTACGGGCATCTATTTGGTGTTATCCACGAATGTGCCTGCCGTATGCCGGTCTGTGTATCTAACGCCCCTGTCACACGGGCACTTTCAATCGCGATGGAGTCGATCCGGATCGAACTCAATCCGGTTCGGGAGCTGCTACACGGCAGTTTCAATTACGATCGAGCCCGATCCCGCTCGAACTCACTCTTGGTTTCTCAGGCGCGATCGAGGTTTCCAAGCTCGATCGGGCGAAAGCAGTGATACTCTCGTCCCCGCTGAGTAATGAAACAGAAGGTGACTTCAACTAACGCCACAAATTGTATCGAATAACTTGACCCAAATAAGCGTGCAGTAACATTTATATAGTTACGTATACCTACGACAGCGCAAAGTTACCAAACTCCGGCCGCGAAGTGCATTTTTAGCGCCATCTGGCATACGTGAGTGCGACCCGGTGCAACTTCTCGATCGGTATCGAAGCGTGCCGTGTAGGCAGCGGCGATGCGTCGAGCGCGCTTGAAAGGTCAATCGCGCTTCCCTTCAATCCGGATTGGAAGTGCCCGTGTGACAGGGGTATAAGAACGATCACAAAGCCATTGGGACCGTCGCTACTAACTGACCATGCGTAATGCAATGAAGGCTTTACCATGAGTCTTGTTACCGCGATGGTTACAACTGCACTGGCCGTCCACATGAGAGGGGATGAACAGCCTTAGTTGTCTTTTTTTACAGCTAAGCTGTCAGTGTCTAGGTCCAGTAGATCACCTCAGACGAAAGACCGGGCGTAAACCAACAATTTCCAACTAATGTAAAAAATCATCAAAAATAAAAAAAGAGGTCGTAGGACCTACATTTTCTGATATATAGCGGCTTATGTTGTCCCTGAAAAATGTCTTCCCATAAATGCGTTTGCGTTTAGAAGTGAAGCCGACTTTAAGGGAATCGGTGCAAGCGTGATACTTGTAAACTGGCGTTCCCACATTGTGTGTTGCGGAGTAAAGCATGACCATCTAGGGGGGTAGTATGGTTATAACCCCATTCTACCCCTCTTTGCCACCGCCGCTTCTTTCCAGAGTCGTGCATGCTGCACGTCACGCAAGGTGTCTCCCGCTTACATATTGCGCAATGCCCCGCTCTCTCCGGTGGCAACCTGTGCGGCGCACTGGAGACGTTGTTCTACCCACCAATCGTGTGTGTCCTTTGTCTGGGACGCACAGCTCGCGCCACTTAAATATAGCTAAACACCAAGCAGCGAATCCTGCCAGAGGGCCAGCTTCGCTGGACTTCCCCTTTCACTAAGCGGAAGTGCTCGGACTTTGTTCGCAATTATTTCTCTCCCTTCGACGCAGTTCAACACAGATGGGGCAATTTTGTAGCGTAAGCTACACCGGCCGAGGTTGAGCTGTTTAGCGTAGACCTTGAAGGGCCGTACTGCGCAAGCGCGAAGAGCATTGGATTGGATGGATTGGATTGGATTGAATTGGATGGATGGATTCCTAATCCAATTGGAGTACGGCTGGCCTTATCTTCACGCTACGTATATCCTGGCATAGCCGAGCTAAGCCACTGCTATTTTTATTTTAATTCGCTTCTCACTTTCTCTGTGTTTCATTAAAAGCAGTTACATCCAGAATTATGCACCTGTATTTACCTCAAAATTCTGTTTCGTTAGGGCTACCTGATGTTTATGCAACAGTGCCACCGTTACCAGTAGTGTAGCGAAAGTTGTTTACATATATGCCCCTTGTAGGTCGCTCCAACGTTGCAATGATATCTCGGTTT